>JAPYZI010000764.1:0-42307 GCA_030523105.1 Ophioninae sp. A BG-2022a
CGGAAAGTATATACCACTTATATGTATGTGAGTATCGGTTGACACACGTACATATACGTGTGTGTTTTCGTTGGGACGAAACTACGCGCGTCTTTTCTCGACGCTGCGCTCGTAACGAGTCCACACGTAAATAAACACAAACGCGCCCACGGTCAGCACTCGGCAATTGTCCTGCCACGATTCTTCGCCCGAAAAGTCGAGAGTTCGCGGCCGAATTCGTGGCCATCCGTCGATAGTTACTCGCATCGCAAAATCCCAAAATTGTTATTACTGACGTAACGAGGTGCCGCGTCAAAAGTTTCCAACGTGTTCGTCATTCTCTTAATCAGTGATTAAACAGCTGACATCTCTAGACGTCGTTTTTAACCTTATTGTGAGTTGTATCACTTACGATATATTTTTGTAAAAAAAAACCTGTAAAAGAATAACGGTTATTGATTTATTTCGAAGTATGAAGAGTGGGCCACTCCATATGCATATTAAGAATGATAACGTTAATTTTCCAAGAGAAGAAGTATTACATAACAGAGTAAACGTTTCAAAAATTGTCCTCATTTTGTTAGGCTGAGGCTAGATTCCGTTGTAGCACAAATGAAGCAAAAGATATGGGCGGAATGACACAACCCCTAAAGTCTTGACTGAACGAAAATCGAAACCGTTTTTGATGCAACGTTGGCTCACTCATGATTCAGCCATGTGGCGATATCGTCTTAACCTCTTTAGGCCATCCCGTATTGATTAAAATAGTATATGTAGTATAAAGAAATCCATGATTTTTCCAATAGATGGTCTAGTTATGTGTATCTCTCGTTGTATAAGTCTGATCGAGTTACATTAGATGGCGTTAGATAGATGAGATTTCGTATTAAACAAAACTTTCCAACAATATCGCGATTTGTTGACTTTAGGAAATAATCGATTAATTTTTACTACACCTAATTAATACGACCCTCTTATATTGGACAGTTCACCAGAGATATTTTTGGAAGAGACTTTTTTAAATCAGGTTAAAACTGGACTCTAGTTATTATTTCGTGTTCAATTTGATTAATATTGAACATACGATTTAACAAAAATCTAAATGTTTGCTTTCTTTGATGAACTTCACGATGAAACGCTCCAAAGGCATCCACGGATGTCTGTATTCGAATGACCCCAATCGAAAACGCGTGCCAACATTCCATAAGGCAACTAAGTTTCATCTCCCGTCTGGAACACTGAACAATGAACATTTGCAATGTTTATTTAGCGGAATAGTTTTTCAGACGTTTCAATCGTGAGGTGCGAGTTTGCTTGGGCTGTGTGTGTGGAATGTTGAAAATAGGATATTGTTAGGAAATATACGGTATCGGTGTAGACACCTCATCTAGATGGGAATATTGTAGATAGTGTACAGTATCGGAGTACATACCATTGCGTCGACAGTATTCACATCGAGCGCCTGTCGTACGAGGAGAACTGGATTAAATTGCACAATAATAAATGAAAAAGCAGAAAATCGAGACCGTGCAGAAACAATAAGGGACACCGAAAACGCTACAGCTATACGTTCTCGTTTATCGCGCATTGTACTTATCGTCGCGGTTGTCAGCTTTTGCTTCCTTTTGTTTTGTTTTTTTTTATTTGTTTTTTTTTTTTCACGTTCCGATTCATGTTTTCTCCGTACTTTTTACCGCGGCAACGGACAAATATAATTTCGGATGTTGTGGTCCACTTTCATCGCAGCAAAAAAGCAGGAAACAAGACCGGAAGATCGTTCGCGGACAAATAGCATTCACCACAAGAGAATTTTTTACTCTGGTCGAGGCCTTTGATAGATCGCGAGCCTTTTTTTCGGTATATCCTGGCATAAAAATTCCTGGACGTCATACCGTTTCTATCTCCCTCTACGAGCTCACTTTTGCTTGTTTCCGACTCCATCCGTTTTTTACATTTTTCATTTGTGACGAAAAGATCCATTTTTACGCGGTTCGAATTGAAAGGAATAGAAAATATCGTTATCTGAAAAATGATGAACCGAATGATTCAAGAAAATGTACAAAGTCTGCATACAATTTAATCTATAAGAATATGATGACTGGTTCGAATTAATATCGAATAAATATCGATTATTTTATCAAATTATGAATGTCTAATAATAATTGAATAATAAGGGTCAATCGCATGAACTTCTGTTTCCATCCTTCATGGTTTTATACGAAAAAAAATGAGCTAAACCACATCCGGCTTCCATACCCGGATAATCAAAGCTTGTTTCGGGTAATCATAAAATCGCTGGCTCGTCTCGGGCTAATTGATCGAACGTTATCGAATCGCCATGAATATAGGACGGTACAAAATGCTCGGGTACATTCCGAGCGAGATTTGTCCCCCTGATTGTTAGGTCGGACCAAGGGTCATATATATGTCACCAAGCTGCAGGACGCAACTGATAACATAGCAGCATCGCAATCTGCTTTGTATCGCTCAGTCTACAAGGTGCCCCATTTTAATTGCGCACCTCGATTTAATCGCATAAATGAAGCTGGACGAAGAAATACTTCGCTGCGCAATGTTGGTTCTTTCAGAGTCAATTTTTTAGATTATTCATAGCGATTAGAACGTTTTCTGCCGCGTTTCCAAAAAAACTGGAGATAATCTCATTATTTCTGATGAAATGGTACAGTTTGTCATTTTTAAAACATGACTGTAAACCGAAAATGTAGCCGTTCACGCTTTTGTCAAACAGACTGTACTTCATTTTCGAAGATGTCGTATACGAAAGCTGCCATGTTTAATCGAGCCTCGCACATGCTTACATGAATCGACGAAGAATTTCACCCCTAAACCACAATTTCAGGGAACAACTTCACTTGCGGGTTACCCCGTAATCCCTTCACAGGTAATTAGCTTTCGACCCTTACTTCGTCAACCCGGATCCCAAAATTGTTGTCCAAATACTTTTCGATCCGTCGAGGAAATTATTTTTTCGAAAGTCGAAATAAACCATTCTGAATTTATAGCTAACAGGCTGAGTAGCAATTTGAATTATTTCATGCTTTAAACGTGAAGGAACTCTTCTACAAAATTGCACTTACGATTTTACTACCTCAAGAGTTAATTATCCAAAAACGGTGAAACACGGCATTCTTAATTTTCAACCAATAATCGAAATACATTTCACGGATTGAACTTGAAAAATAAAGGATTCTCAAGAATCCTCCGTTTTATCTCCACAAAAGAAAAAATCGAAAAAAAAAACCGTTCTACGTCAGTTAGCCAGGACTGTGCATTTTATATATATAAATGTACCAACAAACGATACCTATTACCTGCATCTACGTTTTTCACCGTAGTTTCTCTTTACGAAGTTTCTTTTTCCAACATAACATTTTTTTTCCGTCATCCTAAATTCGAAGTAACAATAATCGCACATTTCGATTACAGGCTTTTTAAATGCGAACACGGATTCGCACCTGCGTTCGCCCGCAAATTACGGCCTCATGGACCAAATCGCGGCATTGCATTGGCTGCAAGAGAACATCGGGGTTTTCGGTGGTGATCCTGGCAATGTGACCCTAATTGGACACGGTACGGGAGCTGCCTGTGTCAACTTCCTGATGACGACACGTGCAGTACCCGACGGTGAGTAAATTACCGAGCGTGTAATTTGGATTGAAAAGTCGCGACTCTATAACTTCATTACAAATTTTTAGAAACCTTGTGATTCTCCTTTACGACATTTTCATCGATGCTACAAGTGCTCGATATTTCGAACGCGTTCGGTTGGTTTATGACATTTTTTTTTATTATTATACAAGGAAACCGCGCAAGGCGTTACCTCCCCTGAAACTTATAAAAAAAATTGGCACATTTTCAGCATTTGTTAAGATCATTTTCGGGCCTGCTGAATCCCATTTTTTAATAGATCGACTCAGCATCCAAAATTATTTTTTTTTAATTTTTGGAATAACTAATTAACCATTTTAATTACGATTTGGAAATAGCTAATTACTTCATTATATAGGTATTCATTGTTAATTTTTCAAACAAATGCATAAACGCAATTTAGTAAATAAATAATAATTCTACATTCAACATTTTTAACGATGCTTTAAGCACGTTTAGCTGCTAAACTAAAAAATAATACGACCACTATAACTAAGAATTCATAACAGCATTATACAAAGTTATGACGTGTATACGACACAAGTCCGCTAGTAATTTTGCGCATTATTATCTCGGATTTCTGAAGTTTAACATCCAATTAAACAACTCGAAAATCAAACATACTAAATTTCACTTCCGTCTATATGTTTGGTTCTTAAACTTTGAATCCTTGTATTTCGTACTTAACTTCATATTTCTACATTAATTAATCATCCAGTAAAGACAATCATGAAGCATCTTCACGTATATCCCTCGATGAGTCGAGAATTCTCAGAAATATTAATATCCAAGTGATCTTCGCTTCATCGATCCATCCGCATTCATTTTCCCTTATTTTCCTACGCTTTCCGGCCAAAGTCTCAGTGAATCAAAAATATCTGAGATAAAACGTTACCTTTTCTCAGATATAGCGTTCTCTTCATCCGATACGAATAATACGGCTGCTTTTATCAATACACGACGATCTCATCAAAGTTAAGAATTGTACGGTTGAACTCGGTGGCATTGTACGACGGGTCGTGAAAGAGAATACACAACTGGTATCGCTAGTATTGCCTATAACGAGGATTGCCCAGATGAGTGTACCGAGTTCTCGGAACAACCTGCGAGCACAAATATTTTCCATGATTAAAATGCCAATCCTATAGGAATACAAAGATACCGGTGTGGAATATTTGGTGAGAGGTTTCAACCTCTCGCCCCTTTCTCGGGAGGCGAGAACAAGTTATGAGTCTATCTCCCTCGTCGTTGTTTTATGCGGGTCTCGTGGTTGTACTCACCGGGAAACGAAAGGAAAAGCCAAGGAAATTACGAACGAAGCGCGATAGGAGAAGAAAGAGAGGACCCGATGAAGGAAGATCAAGAAGAGTTGAGGGCGAGAAATGAAGAAACACGAATTGAGGAAAAGATAAAGCGACGAAGGATGGGACGAGGGAAATGCACGAGGGACAAACGGAGAAGAGTGGGAAGATGAGTAGACGAGTGGAAAAATAATAGAACGAAAGGAAAGTGCCAAACCGCAAAGCTGTCGTCGAGAAGCCAGCACCAGAAGCACAGCAAAACGAGCGTTTTAAGGCCAGTGAAATGCGAACGAAGAATAAATTCATCCTGGACCCGGAGAAAGGGCAGAAGAAAAAAAAAAAAAAAGAATCTACGCCCGCGTAGTCTTTCGACTCCTTCTTTTTCTTGAAGAGAAGGAAAGCCGAACGACCGGGAAAAGGGGTACGAGAGTGGAAAAGACAAAAGAAAGAGGAGCGGGTGGGCGAAAGAGCTGAAGGGAGAGAAACGAAGAGGAAAAACACATTTCACCACAACACAGCAGTATTCTACAGACACTCGTTTAACCGCGGAAGTTCCGCGCGAAATTATTGTTCGGGCGAAAAGAGAGAAAGTGCCGACCCTTCCTTACAGTTTTCACAAGACTCTCTTTCTTTTTCTCTCGTTTCACTTCGCTGTCCTTTTCCTTGAATTTTCATGACTGCGAAGCGAGCTTTCCTTTGCTACGTCCATATAATCCCAACTGTTTTTTTTGTGTACTTTGATAGATCAATAGCCATGGCTCAGGCAAAATCGAATTCCTTGACAAATAATAATCCGGCGAATATAAAAAACAGTCTTCGGACGTGAAATCCACAAACACGTATTTATATGTAAAGTGGGCCGTTATTTTTTTAAATTACGGCTATGAAGGACCGAAGGATTTCGGAGAATTCCCCTGGTGCCGATAATAGACGATCGTGATGGAATTGATTATAGAATTCACGAACCCTTACGGGACTGTTACCTGCAGAACCGAAATTTATTCCAGCAACGAAACGTACATTTTTCCGAGTGCCCAAAAAAACAAACAACTCAAAATAACGATTCGAACGATTATCATAAGGCGAGAATAAATCTTACGAGTTGAATCGCGACTGCGCACCCCTGTAAACCTTAAGAGGAAGCCGCACCCGCGACAAAACTTCGACGCAGCTTCGTCGTCGGTAAAAAAAATTAACGCGAGCTACGGCTATCTACCGCGAGGCAACATTGTCGCTAGCGTCCGGAAAGCCCCGACGGGTTTCGTGTACGAGTATGTATACGTACATACGTACACACAGAAAATTTCGAGATGTGTACCGCTTCGACATTCTCCGGAACTAAATTTCACAAATATCGGACGATATTTTCTCGAAATCGTAAACAAATACCCAAAATTATGGTTTCCCATGGATCTCCTAAAATATGTGACAGAATCAAATCATTGAGGTCCAAAATGTGTTTTGAATATGGCTACGCGACTCTTCTCTCTAATACAAACTGTAATTTTTTTTTAATTGATTTGACAAATTTTGGGAGAAGACAGCCATTCGTCCATCAATCTGACATTGTATGGTCAAATTTCATGAAATTCTGAAGAGCTGTTTGAGAAATCCATGGGAAACTATCACCCTTATCGGCGGACGAGGGGAGGGTCTGCGGCTCCCTCTTAACGTCCAAAAAGCCAATTACATTGGGTGCGATGATTTTTACATACTCGTCTCACCATTTCCATGTAAACGAAAAAGGCTGAATACAATGATCATCAATGACACCAAAATTTAGGTGCCGAACATGACCGTTATTCGTGTATTTCGAAAGGCTGAGCCATCAAACACTTTCGTAACTTCAAAAGTCATCGCCAAGCAAAATGATTAGAAGACAAAAAAGAATAGTCGTCGAGGTTTACGTGTTTTATATTTGGTTCTTTGAAGACATACGAGAATTTTTTATTTCGCGCATGAACTGTCTTGGTACGAGCTAAGCTTCGAAGTCATCCGCGATCCCTGCCGGTATGCATGTTGTTTCCTTTTTTTATACGTTAGCCGTCGTTTTAGCCGAAGCTTAAGCTTGGTGTGTGGACCTGGGTCCAGCGGCGTGTCGTTCAAAGTAACGAGCAACCCGACCGAACGAATCACCTAACGAGCTCCCTCTTTGAATTGGCCAGACTGCAATACCGGGCAACCCAAAGATAGGTTGCGTTGCGCCGGATAGTAAGCGGCGCGTTACTTCACCAGCAAAAGCCAAAAGCCCATCTTGCCACTCTTTGAGTGTTTGACACTCTTGTTTTTACGGAACCAGACAGGGAATGCAATCTCAGAGTGTCTCATTGCTACGAGAAACGTTGATGAGGAAATATCCCATCGCTGAGGAGAAAGGGTTTTCGTTTCAACCCTATCGTGTTACGAAAATTATAAATACGAACAAAAAAAAAAATAAGTTAACCATTTTCGAACCATCGAACGTAAACGGTCTTTACGAACCGAAGAAGAAAATAACTCAATAATTTGTTTGCGATCCAAAGGCTCACATTTACTTTTTGCAAAAATCCCGTCGGGGCTTTTTGCACCTTATTTGTTTTTAATTACCAAAAAAACTACGAATGTTGAATAAAAATAAAAATCTTTATTTAATCATTTATTCAATGATCAACGTATTAATAATCATTTTGGTTGAGAAAACAATATTCACTGTTAACTATACATTTTTTTAGCCTTGCAATACGTAATATCAAGTTCTCTACGATTCCTGATGCAGTTATCATAAATTCATCCAATGTTTTTTTATCTCAGCCAATTCGTAAGGTATGACCAAAAAAAAATGAAAACTAGTTTTTAAAAGTTGATTAAATCCTTCAAAAATAGATTTCCACGGCAATGAAAAAAAAATTCCGTCAAATATTTTCATCCATTAGAAAAAGATAACTATTTTCGTGCGATCCTGAGGGGAACGTCTCGTGCATCATTGAACTTTGAACGGAAATATTTCAACCCACTTTCGTCGACTAACGTTTCAAGTGTACTTATGTGAGGAACTTGTACTAACCACTATTCGATCTCCATAAAGACATCCATCATCATATATCCTATTAACTTAAATCTGACAATAGAAGATAATCCGATATACCGGTTAATTCGCAGGTTATCTGTTTCATCGTGGCATACTGATGTCTGGTAGCGCCCTCTCCCCTTGGGCGCTCGTCCGTGGTGCGGCTAACTACGCCATGCAAGTCGCGCAACAATTGAATTGTACACCCGTAAGTTTTTCCTTCTACGGTGCCATTTGATTTTCTTCAGTTCGAAGACTTCCGAAAAGTCAATTATTTTCTTCTATTCGATTGTGTACTTCGTTCGAAAGATTTCCTTCATGTTATTTATTTCCTTCCACACGATTGTTTCTTTCAATTCCATGTTTTCCCTCAATTCAATTATTTATTGCAATTCAATGATACCGCAAACTCACACCTATTCGATATTTTTTTACGTATTGTATTAAAATGATTAAAAGAAAGGTCTGTGGAAAAATTCAATTCGATCAAAGAGGGCGGGGGGAGTTCAAAATCTTACCCTGTTTTTAATTGAAATTGAATACTTTTCTCATGTGACTGCGTAGGTATTATTTGTACTGAAAGTAATCGCGTAATTGCAGTTTCATTTTTTGCCACCAGATGTCATATCTCGATCTAACAAATTTAAATTGGTCTTATCGTTGAAAATACCTAATTTCGTGGTGCACTTTCCAAGACAATTTTAAAGGCGAAAATTCGTAAAAAAAAAACAGATACGAGATAACTATCGATCTGAATGTTTTACATACCCTATCTGAATGATTGACGTCAGCTCTTCCAGCACGTTCGATCTGAGTAACACAAAGGCCGGTTGTTCGTTCGTTGTTGTTACCATATTGTTGTTAAAATTATCAACGGGAAACCATCGAAACCTGAAAACCGTGCGTGCAACTACATACAGATTTTCTATGCAATATGTCACTCGCGATTATTCATTTGGGCCAAATATATCAATTTATATAGTCATGGACAATGGAAAAAAAGGATATAAAAAATTCAAGCATGCACGTTGAAACGTATTTGATATAAATGGGGTTTTTCGAGACCGCCTGTATCACAGACATAATGCAACGGATTATTTTAAACCCAAACAATAAACCATTACATTATTCGTCCACGATAAAGGCAGAGAGAAAAAGAGAGAGAGGTCAAAATTAAAACTTAATATCGTTCATTAAAAATTTGATAAAATGTATTATATCGAACTATACGAGAGGAGTCCATATTGAAACACGCATCCACATAAAAATCCTACAACTCTTGTCAACTACTTTTATTCGCATACTTCATTTTTCTCGGGATATTTGGGGGGATTATTTAAACCAGACTGCTGAGTATAAATTTTTGCATGGCCGTTAGTATATATATATATATATAACTGCAGCAACGATACACGTATGAATGCCCATCACAAAATCGTTTTGGTACTCGAGCTGATATTATTATTAGTATCATCATCGTGGTTAGATCCAAAATATGCAATGGATAATGCAAAGTGCATCCGCGCAATGCTCCGGTCCGTAAACTAATCTGATAAAGTTAAATACATAGCACACGCAGTGAAGCTTATGGAACGTTTGTATTGATATTAGAAATTGATATTCCAATTCAATTTGGCCTTTCCACCAAACATTAAATCTACGAAAGGTGATATTTTCGAAAAGTTTTTACACTTTTTTTTTACTGTTTTGTGAAACGCTGTATCTGTTTAAAAACTGGCCGTATACGGATGAAGAAAGGACATTTTGAAAAATCGACTTTCCAGTTTTGAGATATTTTGAAAGTAAGAATTTGTGAGATGCCGTTACCGTGCAATCATAAGAAATAACAATCGAATTTGGAAACGTGCAGTATTCCGGTGGGATGAGCAAATAATTGGAATGTTTTTTTTTTTGTAACTCCTCGATGCTCAAATGGCTAAACGATTTTTCATGATAAATTTTGGTTTTCCATGATAAATATCGTTTTCCAATAATCATCATCAGTAATTGTGTTCTTATTGATATAATACGAAAACAACTGGACCAATACGTTATTTCAGATTGCAAGCGATCCTCAAAAACTACTGAAGTGCCTGAGGTATCTGCCAATAGAGTCGCTCCTCGCAGTGCCGATTAAGGGCCTTACTTTTGCCCCCGCCTTTGGTCCAACCATTGATGGTGTCGTTATCGACGCTGGGGATCCAGATAATCAAGATTTCACGCTTCAAATCGACACCATCAATACGTTAAACAGTATCCTGATGCGGAAATCCGTAATTGCTAAATTGTCGAGGTAAGGTATATTTAGCTCGCAATCGTAACGACGATGATCACGGATCTCGGTTAAATTGACAGGAAGCAACCTGACGAACCCAAACAAGGATGCCTCTCTCCATGAAACACCATTAAACAGAAACTCTCCAATAAAGATAGCGTAGCATTTTTCGTCGTTGAAACGCGACCAAAGTGAATCATTTTTTTTCATAATTTCGAATGACAAAATTTGTTCAAACATTAATTGTTATTTTTTATTAATAACTTATACTTTCAAGTTGGGAAAGAAGGATTTGAATATTGAAAAAAATGGAATAATTGCAAATCATCAAATTTTGCATTTACATTGTAATAGGTAGGTTGGAAATGCACAGCTCGTGGATAATAGGGTAAATCCCGAGTAATTGGTTATAGCTTTTCATAAAATTTGGAAGGAAAGCTTACCAAAAGAATTTTTCTTAGTTTTTGAATTTTTTTTCGGTAAAATGAATTAATTCCATGAATTATTCGATTGATCATCTCTACCCTAATGCCATATACTCCGGACTGACCCTGCTACTTCTAACTAATATTAAAATTCAAATTGGAGAAACAAAACGGCACCAGCAATTGCCCAGGAAAATTGCATCAACAAATTCAGGAGAGATATAGGACGTAAAAATTCGCAATCAACAATCACCTCTTTTTTTTTCCCTAATCGGAACTAATTTTTAACTTGTTTACAGATACGACTTGATCGCCGGTGTGGTGAGATCTGAAGCGTATTTCACGCTCACGGCCGAGGATACGATGTACGGTATCGAGGCGGACCGAAGAATGAAAATACTTCGAGAATTCGTACGAAACACGTACACTTATCATCAACCCGAGATACTCGCGACGATTATAAACGAGTACACAGATTGGGAAAAAGCTGTTCAACATCCTGTCAACATAAGGTACGTAAAAATATTAAATGTAGTAAAAAGAAATCCATGATTTTTTCAATCGATAGCTGCAGTTATCTGTATCTTGCATTGTACAAGTCCGATTGGGTTACACTAGACGGCGTTAGAAAGATGAGATTCCGTACTAGAGAAACTTTCGCAACAGGTGGTTGTGAGTGGTTGACTCCAGAAAATAATGGATTTCTTTTTATTACAGCTAATATAATCTACCCGCTCCGCCAAAGAAAATATATATCCCTGTCAGCCAACAACTTGTTCTTGAAATATTGAAATATTGATAATTCATCAAATAATCACATCATAAATAATATTAACTCAATTTTACATATGTCGAATGAAGAAATTACAGTTTTACGTTGGACCGGAAAATTCGTCCCTTTACTGAGAAATAAATTGACAAACAACGAGAAAAAAAGTGTTTGGAAACGAAAAAAGTGCAAGGAACGAACTCGCGTTTACAATGTGGGTCAGGTGAAGAATTGCAAACAATATGTGTTCCTCAATGCTCCACGTCCGGCCCGTATTTTTCATGACTGACAAAGAAAACGGAAAAAGGAGGCGAACGTGACGCAGGTCGGTTTCTGAACTGAAGAATTCAAGGAGTTATGAGAAAGAGTAAAAAAAAAAAGAAAGCTATAAAATGTTTATACTGAAATGTTTATGATCTATCGAATCCTTATATCGTAAACCATTTTCAACAAGTAAATAATTTCCTCTGCACGTATTTTTTATTATTATTCATTTTGACGAAGTTTGAAACATTTCAGGCAATTCAGCCATTATGATATTTCCGTTGGCCACAAAAATTCTCCTCTGGATTAAAGCAGTATTTTATTTTGGGCGCACGAAAAAAAAACTCTTCAATATATTTACTTTTGAAAAATGTAAACGATAAGATAAATCCAATTAGTGCCTCAATGCACACAATTTAAATCCTCCCCTTCCGGCCCTTCTCACTTCCTCTACATTTGTCCTCCTTTTTGTACTTTTCATTTACTTTTGCTGTTTCTAGGGACGAAACCCTCGAAGCGCTGGGAGACGCAAATACAGTTGCACCGGCGACCAGAACGGTTGACCTACACAGCCAATCGCACCGAAATTCTTATCTGTACGTTTTCGATTACCAAACAAAGTTCGGCGATTACCCTCAGGTAAATCTAATTCAATTAATCACAAGTTTTAGTCCGAAACCCCTTAGACCTTTTTTCACATGAGTCGTCGAGCCAACAACTTTTTCTTTTAGAACGGAGCGTCGATTATCCGATCAATAGAGTCAACCGAACGCCATTCGGATGGTGTCGTAAACCCTTAAAATTGTTTAGTTACCGTTTCCACGTTTTTCTTTTTCAGCGGCAAGGATGTATACACGGTGAAGAATTGCCGTACCTATTCGGGGCCCCATTGGTCGGTGGCCTGTCCCATTGGCCGAAGAATTACACCAAGTCCGAGATAGCTTTATCCGAAAGTGTGATCCTGTACTTCACGAATTTTGCGCGAACGGGGTAAGTCGACGCGATAAAGAGGAGGGGGAGGTGTAGCAGGAGGTTTAGCTCAACTCTTGAAACGTTGTCACGACATCGTCGAGAGATTTATCTGGTTGTCTCATTTCCGGATTGTCCAGAAATCCTAACGAAGGTACACTGGATCCAGGTCCACCAGGACCACGTCCCGATCGCACGAAACTTAAAAACGTCGCCTGGACTGCGTATGAGGAGAAACACAAGAATTATTTGATAATAGGTGAGATTGTAAATCCATTTACATATCTCCATAGTTTACGATTCGTCTAATGTCACTTTTCAAGGTTACTCAGAAACGTTTGCGATTCCTTCGTGGAACTGTTAGCGTTAGATTTTTTTTTACTGGCGAATTGTGAAAAAATCAGTTGCCTTGTCTGAAAATCACTTAAGGATGTATTTAAGGTCAATTCCGCAGTACATCTATTCATTTTTTAAGGTTAATTTTTATATTTAAGTACTTTTCTATTTTTTTTCTGTGCGTCGACGCAATACTTTTGCAACTGAAATTCTTTCAACAACCATTTAAGTCTATATATTCATCGGAGAAACGTGAGAAAATCATTCGTGAAGAATTGTGCTTCTGAGTCGGGTTTTTATCCATTGTTTTTCTCTTTAAAAAACCTGTCGTTGCAGCAGATACATTTAACGTCTGAACTATTCATGTAATGTCATTACGTGAATAAATTGGCTTTTATAGAATAAAAATAGCGAAATTTAGGTGAAAATCTTCTGCGTTTTATGAAAGTGATTCTTTTATGTGGATCAAAGCTTGCAACGTCTAAACTCTAAGAAAATAATGATTTTCCATTCGCTAATGTTCTATATAAAAAGTTCTCAGTTGTATTGTAGAATAGACATTAAAACATCTAAATTTTGAATGTAAAAAAAATATTGTAACACCATGAATGGGTAAATGAAAAGACAGAAGGAAATACTTTGTTACCGAGCCACCATACGAACTTTGACAGCTTTTAAATGCATGCTTGAGTGAAATTCAATTAAAATTAATCGATTAGTGAATTCAATTACTTTTTATCGCTTTTTGGCGCCGCGAGGCCTGCGACTATCCCATATAACACGCATTCGTGTAACCCTTTGATGCAAAACCCTTTAACATATCATGAAATATTCAGTCTATGAAATATTCGCACAATTCATTGCAGTCTATTTCATATAATTCGTTTCAGAAAAGAAATTGGAAAAATGGTTTTTAGTTTAACAGTGCCATGAAGCAAAAGGTGCCATGAAGGCACTGTTAAACTAAAAATCAGCATTCGGAAAATACTGTTACTCAACGACACATTCAAACAACAAAACCAAATGAATTAAATATTATTGTTCAAATAAACGAATGGTTCGTGCTTTATACTCGTGAACCAGCCCATAGCTGATAGTCGTGTTTTCGAATTGATCAATGCGTATCAATCGGCATCATCCAGTTAGTGTCACTGCTACTAGTGTTTAAAAAAAATGGTTCTCTTCCTGCGTATCGTTACAGCATCTCCACTTTTATCTCAATTTGAGAACATCTTTTGTTAAAACCGTTCAGCATTCATTAAAAAATGACAATAATCATAGAACACACCATAACCTGCAAAAGTCGTAAAATTGATTGCACCCTATCAGAAGTTTCTTCGAAATGTTAGAGTAGAGTAACGAGATCTCGTTTTTAACAATAATGCGATACCTGACAAGCAAACGTCTCCTCTCTGTGCACGCAGACACGAAATCGAAGCTTAAGAGCCACTACAGAGCACACAGACTTTCGTTCTGGCTGAATCTCGTCCCGGATCTTCACAAACCTGGTTCCGACGACGTGCCGAGATCCCATCATTTGCTCGACGCCGATCAAGTAAGTGCATATCACATCGCGTCAAGAACTTCCGAGTTTCAAAGCTCGGGGATTATCCGAAAATATCGATCTTTTTGATTTCCAGGTTCCACCGAGATTCATCCAAAGGGTGCCAACAACGATGAGATCGACGACGTCAGAATCGACAAGCGAGCGTGCGCAGAACACTTCCGTGACGCTACCAAGCGACGTTGCGTTAGACGAAACAACTGCCCAACCGGAAGACGGATTCGCAGCTTACTCGACCGCTCTGAGCGTCACGATAGCGATCGGTTGTAGCCTCTTGATCCTTAACGTTCTCATATTCGCGGGAGTTTATTACCAGCGTGACAAAAATCAACATCATTGCCCGAAGAAGCGCCAGGGTAACGGTCAAATAATGCCGAATAACATATGCGGCGAGCTCGAGACGAAAACATCGGCCGAACGTCACCATATCCAACACATGGCGCCACCTGACTTCGCTGATTTGCAGAACAACAGTTGTCACGTCCCGATCCCACCGCCACCACCGAAAAACACGAAGCCGATGAAAACTGGTCAAAACTTGATAATGAGCCCGAATCAGTTGCAGCAACAGGAGACGATGCCTATGAACGATATTGGACATAATCTTCAACAAATAATGGAGGAGTTGCGGGTCTGACTCTAGGAGAACGGCTCCTCGTAGAGCTGCACATCCGTTACATATATTTATATAAAAATATATATATATGTACGTATATATCGAGAACGAAGATAGGAGCGATATCAATGACGATCTGTTTCGCATTTCTCCTCTCACACGAACCAAATTACATTACGAAAATCAACAAAAAGAAAAATATATAAAACAAGAGAAAACGTTTTAAAACCCGAACCAAATTACGTTACGAAAAAAAGAACAAACCAAAAAGACGTTGGAAAACAAAGAAATTGCAATACCGACGAAATTCTGAGATGTACCGAGCGAGAAACGAACTTGCTGCTCCATACGCGTTTAAAATATGGGTCCGGTGAAGAATTCCAAACAATATGTGTTCCTCAATGCTCTACGTCCGGTGTGTATTTTTTTCTGCCCGACAAAGTAAACGAAATAAAGAATTTTTAAAAAGGACACGAACGCGACGTAGGTCGTGTTTCTCGACTGAAAAATTCACGGAGTTGTAGGGAAAACAGCGAGAAAGGAAATAAAGAGGAAAACCATGTAACGCGAGTTTCTGTAATGAAAAAAACGAAAAATAACTATTACGTTTCTCCAAGAGCGCTACTCGAATGTCGTCGTTGCAAACAAAGACAAAGTTTCTTTTTTTTTACGAATAGACGCAGGTGTTGCACTCGATATCCGATTACGAAAGTAATACCGTTATTTTTTAGCTTTGCGTGCGCTAATGCTAACGAATTCGACGAAACAGACACAAACACAGGTTCACATAGAGACCAAACGATGTAAATGATTAAAAAAATTCGTTAATCGTTTACAGACGTTAATTGTTTAAAAGTAAATTATCGTTTAGTATTTTTGTTTTTTTTTACTGAAATTCAAGCAAAAACGTCTGATCAGCCACACACGATTTTTCTACATTCCCTTCGTGACCCGGATATACGAAGTTTTCACAGTAAAATGAATTCTCGATATAGGCATTATTTTTTTGTAATTACGCGATAAACACTTGAAAGCAGAAATAATGAATTTTTCCATCGGTCAATGGATCACGAAACGACGAATATAATTTTCAATGAATTTGGACGACGAAATTGCCGCGACGAAAGAATCGAAAGTCACGATTAAGAAGAAAAAAAAGGGACGAAAAATCGACGAAAATAACCAAACGACGAGTACGCGAATCCATACTGCCAAAGGACGAACGAAAGACCATTCGGAGATAATGAATAAGCACGATCAACGTTCGTTTGTAAAAGAAGGCACAATTTTTTAAAATGAAAAACGATCGATGAAATCCGCCACGATTCTATCGTTTATACTCGTGTCGCGTTGTTGTTGTTTTTTTCTTCGTCACGGAATTTCACGATCTTTTTCAGGATGCGCGAAGAACGTCCTACCGTTGAAGTGCCGTCTTTACAATACGTTCGAAGTGTATACAATGCGGATAACCCATGAGACATCGCAGTTGGAAATAAAAATTGTAAATATATTTAGGAAGCGAAAGGAAAAACGAATAAAAAGAGTTAATAACTGACGCGTTAATTGGAGTTGAGCGATTACGATCTATCGCGTGACAGATCGACGAAGAGAAGGGAGGACGCAGAGCAAACCGCTCAAAAATCCGATATAATATAAATTTAATATTAAACGAAAAAAAGAGACTGTTCTAATGATGAGAAGTATTCAGAGAAAACAACAACAATTTAGCAACGCGAAGGGCGCAATTTTCCATTTGTATATAATTGATAATAATAATGATAATAATAATAAAGTACGTAAACGATTAATATCAATGAACCTTTGCATCCTCTATTTGTCCACTTCCATTTATTATCCGGATCATCGGATTATCATTTTGTAAATACGGAAAAGAAATAACGGATACGTTTTATTTATGACCCATGTGAGAATTGTTGTTAAGGAGGAATAAGAATTTTAACGCTCATTGTAGTAATTTTTTACTCACTTCTTTGTCGATAATTTGAAGAAACGGTACTGTAAAGGCGCGTGGTAAGTGGCCAGAATCAACACTAGATTGGGACGCTGTTTTGATCGTGTAATGGCGACCGGACTATCAAACCGGGAGCAGCTTGAGACGGAATGACGCGGCATCGGCGACAATACCGGAGGACACGATTGTACGTACTGATATCGAAGAATTTAAGAAACGGCTCTTGAAAAGTTTGTCAACAAAAGATCGTGTTTCACCACGTTACACATTGGTACCTCAATCATCCAATTCCTTCGGATATTTCGGGATATCCGTCGGTAGCTACAAGTAGTTCTCAACTGTCGATAATTTTCGACATATCTCGGGCGATATACGTGAAGGTTCCTACAAGTCCGCCGCAGCGCTCGCTGCGCACTCTGCGCGAGCATACATCCACGTTTTGGCTCGAACGCGTCACCCAACCTGCTAACAGTTGAAACACAAGTGCGATTGAACAATCAAGACATCTTTTGTTTTGCGAGATTGGCAAACATCGCAAATCCGTAGACGTGGTGCGAGACCCGACAAAAAACGTGGGATGAGACGAATCTGCGACCAGTGAAATCTATCGATATATATATATCAGTAACCGCAATTAATTCCGTCCTAGCGGCTCGAACTCAGCTGCGTCAAATTTTTGCTTCTCGTATAATTATAGTAAACTCTCCCTAACTGAACGCTCTATAATGAAACAAGTTCTTCTTTATAGTCTGTAATTGTAACTCGACGAGCGGAAATGCTTCAACCCCACTTTGCGCGAAACCCGATAAGTGCAATCATAACCTCAATTTCAGTTCTAAACATTCCGTTTCACGATTCTCAAAATGAGACATCGTTTCATTTCACTGTGATTTCGAACAATAATCATTCACCCTTGAACAACAATAACGTGTTACATTCCGAAATAACTTAATAATAACGACACGTGACGCTTGAATATCTACCCTGACCCAAATGCGATAACCCAAACGATATATATCACAGCAATTCTATGATATTGCAAAAAATGAAATTTCGATTCGTCAAACACGTAAAAATCTAATAGACTAACAAAAAAATATGATTGCCGACCAATTTTGTAAGTTACGTTGATTTTAATATGAACTTCCGAGTAACGATACAGAATTTACGACACAATATCGCGCCAGCGAAGGAACATGACAACACCATAGCAGCTGAGTACGCGGAAGAAAAAAAAATGCAACGTTGCCACATGTAAATCTAATAACGCAACAAATAATACTTGAGCCATTGCAATGATTATTTATCAATTACTTAATGATTCGTAATAAACTGTCGACTAATTATCGTCACTCGGATAAGCTTATTCGCAAAATCATCATTTAGACATGTTTCGCTACATGACTAGTTTGCATCGAGAGGACTGCGTTAAAAATGACACGTGGAACGCAATGCCAATAGAATCGGGTAGGGAATAACTTTCTCGGAGAGATAGACGGTTTGAAACAGGACATTAATAACACAACGAAATCCAACGGAAACTTATAAGCGTACCAAAATTGGTTAGACGCAAATGGGAAATCGTGATGATCATAACCATCTACTTTATTGTATCCTATACAGATACATTTAAATTGCGTTTTGCATCACAATAATTACGGCATTGCGCGTTACACGTAGAAATCGATGAAAGTGTAAGCTCTTAAACGATAATAATAACAATATCCAAATAAATAAAAAAAGTAAGGCATCAATCGTGAACACAAACACTTCAATCCGTTCGTTATAATGAATATCCAATGTTTCTTGTAGAAATACTTTTCGTTTCTTTTTTTTTTTTTTGTGAAAGTTCCACTGGTTTAATATCGAAATGGTAGCGCGAGCGAACACTGGTCAACGACGAATGAAATGCGTAAACATGAAGAAAACTTGTCATTGCCAAAGCGCGTTACGAATTGTTTGAAAATGTTGTCCGAAAACGTTGGAAATTTTTTTTTATAAATACCTTTATAAATACCGCTTCAACCACAACTATCTTTTCACACGTTCTTCGTACCATCGATAATCGTTTTCTCGTTCCTCTCTCTCTCTCTCTCTCTCTCTCTCTCTCTCTTTCTCTTTCTTTCTTTCACGCGTTCCCTTCCGGTCACATTCGCGCCTACTTTGTTGTTTTTCTTCACCCATCGAGATACGGCGCTGACCGCGATACAAAACAAAAACCATACCATCGCAAACACGAAACGTAAACAAGCGACGTACAATTCGCGGTGAATCGTGTGCACGCTCGGAGAACGAATATAAACATCAAGTGCCGAAAATAATAATACGTTTTCTTGATAAACCCGGCGTTCTTCAAACACTGATTCATTTGCACAGCCTGTCTAACGCGCCGCATGGATCAGGCCCATTTTCACGATTCGACTTAACCCAATTTCAGTGCGCCAAGCGTGGTTGTGATTGGTCCATTGGTCCTTGAAATCTGGTTAAGTCGATAACCCGGGCCTGGCTCGGGAGTGGTGGCCGTCCGCCAAGAAACTTTTCATTTCAAATTGAACGAGCCGCCGAACATCGAGAAGTTAGGCTCTTGTGAAAGCTCCCAAAAATTCATTACGAACTTATCATCGTTGCAAACGGAAATAAAGCTTTCTCAATTCCCAAAACATTTTCGCCCGATTTCCCAACCGAACATTGCTCGAATAATTTCGCAGATTTTTGGGGAATAGTAATTTTTATTTTTGAAAAAATCCTTTCCATGTCAATGAAAATCAATAAACAATGGAATAAGAGAAACATGCGTTGCAACGATTCAAACTTCAGCGTCATAAAAATCGTTCGTTGTTTGAAGCAATTCGGATCGAAAATGAGGCCCAATAATCATGAAGGTATCACAGATTTAAAGTCTAACCAATACTATATAATGCTATTTGATCTTCGAGGACGTTTTCCTCGAAACCATGATTTTGCGAACGGCGTACACGCTTCCTTGACAACTTTAAAACGAATTTTGTCATAATTCGCTGTAAGGGAACTTTAGTCTTGACGATCATTTTCCTCTTTGACAGTTTTTAAAAATATTGTTACTAATTGATATCGATGAAGATAACCATAAAGGCTAATAATAATAATAATAATAATAATAATATAATAAATATATGAATAATAATAATATTAATAAATAACTATTATTAACCATTGTTAGTAACGACATTTTTCCTTGAAAAATATAAAAACAATGAAAAAGTAAATGTTTACGGTTTGAAACACGACAAGAAAAAGGATCTCATCCTAGTCGTAGCCCATCTCATTCATTGTACGAAAAAAAACTTGCTTTTTTCTTGTTTCAAATCGACCGGATGGCCAAAACCAAATTTAATTCAAGATTCCGCGAAACTTCGTTAGTTATCAAAATTATTTCATGAAATTTCAGTACACGACGTTCTTAATGCACGTGCGGGTACACATCCAAACGATTTTTCAACCATAACGCTTATTTCTTGAAAATGAATATATTTTGAACGACTTTGATTTTTCGGGTCATCGCAATAGCCTAACCTCTTAGAAGAGCTCATCGGCACGGTATTTTGACAACTATCGATCAGTCAAAGTAAAATTAGAAAAAACGTGACTTTTTCCACCGGGATTTCGCGATCTGAATTTTATTCTGTAACGTTCCGCCGTGACTTCAGACTCCCTGTGTTCGCGTCTTTTCGAGCGCCCGTAAATCGACATACGGACATACGAGAAAACATTCGGCAAATTTTTGTTTTTTAAGGAATTTTTTTTTTTAAGGAAACTTCAAGCCAACGTAGCGTAATACAGAATTTGTGTATGCGCGCGTGTGTATGTTTCCAGCTTTTTAGCCATTTCCATGTTTCCAGCTTTTTAGTCATTTCGATAGCGCGCGCCACCAACATCGAACAACTATGGCGATGATAAATTTAGCGTGACCAATGTAGTATTTATTTATATCTATACGCGTATATCACGGAAGCTATCGATGAATAAAAATTATCCAAGTTGGATGTACTATTGAAAATCTATGTCGTTTTTTTTCTTTTTTTCGTCTTTTTTTTTCACTACGACAAACCGTACGATTAAAGCAATTATTGTTATTTCCCCTCTACGTTTTCTCGCGTAATACTCACGGTAAGAATTGTGATAATAATGATAACAATATTGGCTTCTCTTAATTATACAATTTCCTGTTATTAGACGTCGACGATCATACGGAAATGCTAGTTTTCGATAGTTCAACCTCTTTGCATCGATTATAATGCAAAGAAACAACCAGTCTTTGTGAATTGAGTCTTATCTTCCTTTTATTTTTGCATTTTCGCGATCGAAGTTTCACGATGGAAACAAACGAAGAGGAAGGGTCCTACCATTGGGAATCAAGTGGAACTATTCACTGAATTGGAATACGAGAGTTTCTCTGGGGAATACTGAAAAACGAAAAAAAAAAAAATATAAGAATAATCGAAAGAGGAAATTAGGGCGAGACGAATGAAAGATCGAAAATGCTACCATGTAATTTTGTATATTGCTAGCTTATCGGTTCACTTCGCTACTACAATAGTTAATTTCGTGTTTTCTTTTCTTTTTTTTGTGCTTTTTTTCGTTTCTTTTTTTTTTAATTATTGGGGGCGCTAGAAAGACAGTAGAAACAGTGATGAATTTTGCCGGGGGCTAAGCACGTTGGTGTTCATTGGTTTTTCTTTTGTTGTTTTCTTCACTTTCGTATCCCCCTTAATAGTAATGGAAAGCATCGAAATGCGCGAGACCACGCCACTCGCGTGTTTTGCGAACGGAAATACAGAGAGGAAGAAATTAAATTCAAAAAGAAGAAAACAGAAAACCGGAAATCGCGCCTTCTCGTATGAATTTTTCAAATGACGCTTCGAATATTCGTAGACCGGTCTCGTTTCGCACAGCTGCGTTTCCGGTGAGGCGAGACGTTTATTTACTCTCTTTCTCTCTCTCTCTCTCTTTCTCTCTCTCTCTCTCTCTCTCTCTCTCTCTCTCTCTCTTCCACCTCTCAATAAGCTAATACTACGTGAATGCTCGCGTGACAAAATTACAAAAAACTTGAGTCTCCTCTATTAGAAACGTAACTGCATCTGTCAATCTTTGTTTGCCCTTTTTGTTTATTTTTTTTTTTTTAATACGCCGATCCCAAAGTTACTTATGTATCATCGACAAGCCAAAAAGCATATTTCATAAGAACGGAAGTGCCATTGCACACTGACGTGTACACTCATAAGCGATGCCAACGCACATCAAGATGGAAATTTTTTATTTTTTTTTTCATTATATACTTTGTTCGCAATTATTTATGTTTTACGAATAAATTTTCGAAAAGCAGAAACCGGACGTTTATTTGAAATTTGAAATCCAACCGTTAAATATTTTAAAGAGAACTTTTAAAGGGATTTTTTTTTGTGGTGCCATAGTCTTCGAAATATCGATTTTCGTGAGTGGTTGTTTTTATCCTGTTTCGCGCTTCCTCCTCGCTCCGACCCCCCCTCACAGCCATTGCGTTTCTCTCGCATCGGCCGTTTTCCAAATGTCAACAAACATCGTCTCGCTTCACTAAGAAAGCCTTCGTTACAAAGGCATTCCTCGATGCTGAGAGACCCCATCGACCGCTCACGACGCGCACTCGTGTCAAAAAAAAAAGCCATGGTTGATGGGATTCAAACCGAAACAAAAATATGCAGATCCACACCCAAACGAAAATAAGCAGATTTAAACCCGAATAAACAAACCCAAACAAAATAAAGTAAACCCAAACCTAAACAAAATTAAGTAACCCCAAACCCAAAAAAACCAAAGCAAATTCAAACCCAAACATAAATAAACTCGAATGTGCGTATGGAATCGTGAAGTGCGCAAAACACTCGTGTGGGTTTTTTTTGTTTGGCAAGGAATAAAAGTGCCCAATGGGACATACAATTATCGGCAGCCAATTTTTTCACTGATAGATACAGTGGGAACGCAATAGAAAAGGAATAACACCGAAAAGTCGATATCTTAAAAACTACAGCGCCTTACTAAAATCCTTTTGAGGGATCTCTCAAAATATCAAAAGGAAGGTCTATACCAAATTTCAGATCGAAATTCGGTTTTGGCTTTTCGGACGTACACCCCCTTCCCCCCTTTATTTCTTCGTTTCATCCTTAAATTTAGTTTCGAACGCTTCAACTTTTTTGAACGTGTGCGCATTCTCGTACGAGAGTATGCAAACCGAAGAACAAAAAAATTCGGTCGACCACCATGAGCGCTTTTGACTTTATTTTTTATTTGAATTTTCATTCTTCCGTGCGACCACTTACTTTCCACGCTTTAAAATATCGCTCGCGATCCAACAAAACAGTACGAGAAAAAAAAACAAGATTTTCCGCACCGATAAAACCAGAACAGTCTGAAGTACGGAGAAAAGAGAAAAATGATATTGAACCGGGGCAAGGTAAGTAACCTGAATTTCGATTGACCAGAAGGCTCAAAATTCTGAATTTGAATATTCCGAAAGTACATATTTCGTAAAGCTTTTGATGGTATGAACTTTATGAAATTTGTATTTTCGGAATAGTAAATATCGCAATTTTGATGTAGAATTGATAAATGATAAATAAAATAATTGATTAAATGAATTATTTAATTGTTAGATAAATAATCTAATAATCAAATAATTTATTTAAATTGATAATTTGATAAAATTGATAAATGATTCAGATTGATAAATTTTCATACAGACTGATAAATGATGTAGAACATTTATAGTTCACTGTGTAAACTTTTGCTGGTAAGAGTTTTACGAAATTTGTCATTTCGGAGTATTAAAATTCGGAATTTTGAGGCTTCTGGTCAATCGAAGTTCCAAACATGATCCAAATGATTAGAATAATTCCGACAATGGCTTGATTATGGGAATATCCAGGCGCGTAATTGGTACAAAACGTTTCAACGTTAAATTCACTGTTTGGGGGAGCGTCACATCGCGATTGCACTTTCATATCAGCCGATCGAAAACGCTCTCGTATCAAACGTGCGTTTAATTTTTTCGTTTCGACATCAAAACGTATTTCACTTTTTCCAACTTCTTTTCGATTACGTAAAAACAAGAAGCGAATACGCTATTCATTCAATCGTTTGTAAAACGAAAAACAAGAAACAACATTTATCAATGATAAGAACGTAGATAGTTACGACGATAATGATAATAACGAAATATTTTATAACTATACTTCATCATTTTACAAGATGTATACATACGTATACTCAGAGGAGAGAAAAAGTTTAGAAAAATCCGAAATATCGGACGAGATTTGTTAATAAAAAAAAATTAAAACTGAGGTCTCAGATAGTTTTCAACGAGGAATCTAATAATGACATTCATGTTGACCTTGTACCTCAGCTTCAAAGCCAGTTCAATTTCAAATTTATTTTTACAAATAGGAACCCCTATTGTTTACATCAGCAATCGAAAGAGCGGAGAATTTAACGTCGATATATGGCTACCGAAAATTCTTCGCTCTTTCGATTGCCAATGTATAAAACGGGGGTTCCCGTTTGAAAAAAAAAACAAAGTTGAACTCGAAACGACCTGGCAGATAAGGTTCAAGGTCATATTGAAAATCACCATAGGATTCCTCGTTCAAAACTACTCGAAACCTGAGCATGAATCTTGTTTTATAACAAACCCTTCCAAATTTACAGGGGTTTCCATACTTTTTCCCTACCCTATATATAAATATTAGGTGCGACGGAATGAAATTCCGATTTATCTAACAAATGATAAAAATCCCATAAGCCACCATCCTGACGTCATCAACGTTTCGAAGCGTCGACAGTCGTCTTCCGTGTTTCAGTAAATCCCAAATGAGCATGATCACAAACGAAGTACTTCTTTCGCTGTAAGTATATCGAGTTACGTGACGAACTACATAAGCCATGGTAAAGTGATATTTCGGGATGACGATACTAGGCCACATGTCGCAAAAGCGATTCCATCAGCCGAGCAGCACTCGAGTCGCAAAGAGGCATCGAAAAAAAAAAAAAAACAAATAGAAATTTAATTCCGACACACCTATCGCGTAAAATATTGCATCTTGCTACTGAAAGTCAAAAAGCTTCAAAAACAGTCGATCGTTCGATTATCTAGGTGCGAAAAAACGTTGCGAAATCCTAGGAGCGCGCTTTATTTTCATCTTAAATTTGTAATAATCAATTGCCTACTACGAATCACTTTACTCTTCCTTTCGCGCTTCCTCCTCGCTCCGCCACCCCCCTCTCACAGCCATTGCGTTTCTCTCGCATCGGCCGTTTTCCAAATGTCAACAAACATCGTCTCGCTTCACTAAGAAAGCGTCGTTACAAAGGCATTCCTCGATGCTGAGAGACCCCAACGACCGCTCGCGACGCGCACTCGTGTCAAAAAAAAGCCAGCACAAAACTTCATGCGTGACGATTTTTGGTTCGTTTTTACATAACTTTTTTTTTCGTGTATGTGTGTGTGTATTTTTTTTAAAATGATCTTTTTATGATTTTTATCCTGCTATGGTCGCGTCGAAATTTTTTTTTTCGTCCCTTCGCGAAGCTCGCACGAAGCCCTGGGCGTCCTAGCAAATGCAGCCGCTTTCTCCTTCCGATTCGGATCCGTTCTGCATCGGTGATTGGTTCTGCAAGTCCACAGCTGCTTTCGTGTGTTAAGGTTGTCACTTATTATTATTATCATTGTTATCATTATTATTATTATTTTCCTTCGCATTTTCTTTTCCATTGCGTCTTCCTTTGTTCTGTCGTATATTATCCAATAACAGTTACATGTTTCTTAGCGCGTGTGTAATGTAAGTTTTCTATGCGAGACGAGCGTTGGACAAGAAATATTGATCGAATCGCTTTGCCAAGTCCTGTCGCGAAACCTGGCACGAGGAACGTTAAATACTCGTTCGTTCGATATCTCACTTCCTCAGGAATGGGGTTATGTTCTTTTTTATTTTTTCGCGTTGCAGGCTTCATGAGTAATGAACGTTCGATCGAAAACGACACGAGCTCATAACGCGGTGGATCAAAGCTTCCTAACCTCAAAAGTTTTCAGTTGTTGTTTTTTTAATTTCAAGCCGTTTCTTGATGTACGTGAAACATGGAATCTTCTTCATTGCGAAATAATGAAGATTTCCGTTTGAAAAAACGTGTTGAATTTTTCATTGAAAGGTGCGTTTTCTTCGATCAATTAATTGCAATTGCAACGTGGATCTCGACGAAGTAACCGTTTCCCCAATATCCATGAGTCGACAATCAGCCTGGAGGTACTTTTGAAGCTTCGCGTATTTATAATCGAGATATTCGACTGAAACCAATCGGACAACAATGTTTATCCCGAACGATGAAAAATGCGCTTTTCTTTAGAGGATTTTTACAAGGGTGAATGTTGGCAAAGTTTGAACGCCGATAAATTCTTACATCTCGATGACTTTTCTTTAAATCATTCACGAAATCAATCCCATTTAAGGGAAATGTGAAACAAAAATTGAATCTGATTTCTGCGCGTTGAGAAAAAGGAAAATGTTTGCAGGAAATGACTAAGCGTTATTCGAGATGCCTTATTTTTAATCCAGATCTAAAAGGGCACTTTTTTCAAAATCTTCAACATTGCACACTCTCGAAGTAAGTTTTAATCGGATTCGTTAATTGGAAATTATTGAGGAATAATACCTGTAACAAATGATAAAAACTCGTTTGATTTATTTAAAAAAAAACAATCGATAAAATCCGCGTTATTAATTATTCGCCATTGGTCAAACGCGCCCATTATTGTCTTTCAATTAATTCTAATGAAATATATTCATCAGAAATATCCCACAAGTGAGAACGTTCGATACTGACTCGAGGCGTCTAACACAGTAACTGCAATTTTCGTCCTCTAAAACCAAAAGTAGATCGAAATCGGAGTTGAGGCCAGAAACGGTTTCCTCGTCGGTCATTTCCGTTTCCTGATACGTTTACGACTATAAATATAGCGGGCAATTAGAAAAGTCGCTCGCTATAATTCTAGTCAGTACTTGAATCTTACGGAACAGAATTGTAGAATCTTGAGTTTAAACGCGCGCGCGCTCGTTCGTGTATGTATGTGTGCGCGTTTGTGTACGTGTGTGAAATAGCAATTCATTTGATATACTTGAAGAAACATTAAGGCTAGATTCTACTTTGAAACTGAAAAAATCAAACTTCTATTTTTTACATTTTTCGAAAATAAATGTATTCAAGAATATTCTCTAAAAATTGCGTGGATATTTTTGATCAAGCGTAAGTTCATTTTTGTTGTGATTTTTCTTTTATAAAAAACGTTTGAACGCGTTTATCTTGAAAAGTTCACGAAATTACTGAACCGATAGCTATGAAATTTCAACCGCATATTCCGTACGCCTGTACCAGCCGACTCGACTGGAATTATATCAAAATTTTGACTTTGACTATTATTTTTTGTTGGCAAAAAGTATTGAAACACATGCATTTTCTATCTTCCTTTTTTTCGTCGCCATTTTCTTATTGCCGCGTGTACGTTAAAAATTCTAGTTCTGCCGGTTACCAGTGACGCATAGAAGATAAAACTTCAAAATTAGATGAAATTTCAACAGGATTGTTTGAAATTTCAATAGAAGGGCAGATCCACCAATGGAGGCGTTCTATTCGTACGGTCTTTCTTTTTTCATATTAAAAGTGCACAACATTCGTAATAAAATGTTTTTAAATGTATTCCAAGAGTGCATTAATTACACCTAAAAAAAACCCTGCATCGATATCTTTATTCATAATCTCGTTAAAAATTGATAAAAATAGCTTTTTTCTCGAGCACCCAAAGTAGAATCTTGCCTTAACATAAGATACCTTACATCGCAAGTTTAAATGTTTAATACGAATAAAAGATAGCAGAAACGAGTATTAACGCGAGACGACGCGAGCTCGTTTGGGCTTGGGTTTGGGTATGTGTACTTTTGATATTATTCACTTTTTCTTCCTTTAACGTTCGAACAATTTTCGCGTGAATTATTTACAATCGAGATTTTAGCCTGTCTGCTTCTTTAATTTTTTTTTTTCTTCAACCCTTTGATTCTCTTTCGGAAAAGAAAAAGGTAGGTGATGCTCCTCGCGAGGAACCTTCACGGCACGAACTCTCGTTGTCCGTCGCTCGAAAATACGGTTCTGCAACTTTTATTCGCTCCGCTGTGTTTTCACAAGCAAAATATAATTGCATTCGGCAAAGGAGACTTCATTTGTTCGCGGCATTTGTTTATTTGTCACCTCAATTCCTCTCCTCCAAGATTTCTTGTTTTTCTTCCCCCCCGGGGACAAAAAAATAAATACAATGCTTCGTGTAACAATAAATTATTTAACAAAAGCGAGAAAAAAAAAGATGCATGCGTACGTGAATTCCGCAAGGTAAATGCTAATTAAATTACGAGATTATAGAGCGAACGAAAAAAAAATATATATATATATATATATATATATGTGTATATATAAAAGACTGTCGGCAGCTTTTTTTTCAATTTACCAGAAGCCTGGCTCTCGCATCCGTTCAAGTTGCTTTTTCTCCTTTTTTGTCTTTTTTAGTACGAGGACTGGCCGTTAACGCGGCATTGCATCGTTACGATTGAACAAGTGAGAGAGAAGAGTGCGCCTCGTAAATAAAAACCCAATCGATTTGATCGTCTCAAGTGTTGGCTCGCGAAAACCCAAACGAACAACCGGAAAGCGTACAAAGCTCGTCGTTCCGGTGAATCTCGTTCTTTCTAGTAATATCGAATTTCAATGATCTTTCCCGTTTTGGCCTAGTCCATTCGTCCAGAGAGAAATTAATTTAGCCGAGAGGTGATACGATTACGACTCGGCCATTCAGAACGAATACGAATGATGCGCCATCTTCTCTTTATTGCTATTCGTTACACTTGAATCATAGTCCAAGCCATTTCTTTTCTTTTTGTTGTTCTTTGTTTGTTTTTTAATCTTCATCCATTTCCACATCGTTTTCGCTTCTTTCCTGCGTTTTCGACACTCGTCGCTTCTCCCTTTTCTTCGTCTTTAACAAAAATTCATTTTATCGAAGCAAACGAGGTTACCGCGTCGAAGAGTGTGTATATGTGTGTTTGTGTGTATGTGCGTGTACGTGTAGCGGGAAGGAGATTGCAAGAATGTTTTCTTCCAAAAGCCTAATCATTAGGGATCCGAATAAATATTTCAACGCAACGGAAAAATGGAAGAAACGTTCTCAATTAACACGATCGTTGAATTTTACATCCGGCGGATGAACATTGAAATTCTTGCTCCGTCTACATATTTATTCGCGCTTGGAAATCATTCATAACGGATGGCATTCTCAAAAATAAACTCTTCGCTTAATACATCCGGTTTGACGAAAATAAATCTTTGAAAAAACGTTTCTTTTCCTTTTTTAATTAGAAAATCGAAATTCGTTTTTGGAAAAATGTATATCAATGAATTACGAATTTTTGCTCAATCGTCACATCAATTGTTGTTATCGATAATAAAAATGAGCTACACAAATAAAGATAATTATAGAGTTTAGTGACTGTTTCTGAATATCCCGGTAAAATTTGTCTTTCGCAATTTTCAACTGGAAAACAACATAAATAATGGCGCTGTGTCGGGAGAAACCATTTTTTAAAACTACGTATTGCTTATACGCAAAAAATGGCCGTCGATTGTTTTTATTTCGAGATTTGTCGCCTTTTTTGTGATGTGAGTAATGATGTTACCTTGTGGGGGAGGGGTGATGACTTTTTGGGTTCCGGATTTTTTAAAGTGACGTGAATCCCATACGGGTGACTATATTGCGGAATTTTATTTCAAACCACGGTATGACAATTTCCCCGAACGATATTGCGTTTTTTTTTCAATTATTGCATCATTGAACATGGAAAATATGACCAATAACCGAGGTAACCAACAATTCTTAAACAAACAAAATAAAAGCTATAAAATACGTAATTTTTTGCTAGTTCTTCAAATCTACTTTCTTTTTTCGTAAAAAAATCTGGAACGAAATAAAACCATCTCGCCCCCTACGTAACGTCATTATTTACACCACGAAACAACGATAAATCGCGAAAAGTATCGATCGGTGGTCATTTTCAGAAAAAGTCACTGAACTATATAATACACCAAATAAAAATCAATACTGATAATTAAATTTCAATAATTAGCTAAATAGCGTGGAATGTCAATAATTATTTGCGTAAAATTCACGAGCACACTAATTTTAAAAAAGAAACGGTCAAGTTTTCGGAATAAGAGATTCACGTGACATGCCCGGAAATGCGTGACTTTTGTGCACGCATTTATGTGTTTGTGTATATATGTATAAATATATCGATTCGGCTAGAGTAGCGGTTGAACTCAGGTGAGCATCGACTAATACGATATACTGTAATAAATGCAATTTTTGTATGGTCCTCTGATGGTAGAACGATAATTTTACGAAACAGAGGAGTAGGACGAGCAAGCTGCACCTTGATCAGTGGAATTATCCATCCATCGATCATCGGCGCCCGCTTTTAATTATCTTTTCTTGCAATTTTTGTAAATGTTAATTAGCTTGTTAACTCTGCTCGCGAAATATTGCAATTGCGTGTTTTCTTTTTTGCAAACTCACGGCAAGCAACTGGCGAATCGTTTCTGCTTGAACCATAAGAAAAAACAAGAAGGCAAAGCTTATAAAAAAGAAACAAACAAAAAAACAGAAAAAAATAGGAGAGGAGGGGGAGCTGTGAAATAATTTTATATGTACGAATTTGGCTCCGCCTTTTAGCGCTTCGCTTCTCATTCGTTTAATAAATAAATTATCGAAATGACAGAAACGTATCGCGTATTCGTCTTTGCGATCTTGTCGTTGCCCGATTCGAAAACAGGAATAAAGAAGCACAGTGATAAACGACCGATCAGTACAGCTTGTTGTTGGTAAACACGCGTACCGTGGACAGGGAGCGTGAAAGTAGGACGTCATTCTGATTTCTTTATGTACCCATCGTATTTAACGTATTCATTGAATAATCGACAATCACATTTCGTAGGATTCACAAAACTGTTGCGTTTCGCAAGATTTCGCGCGACACAAAAACTCCGACTTTATAAATTTACAGTTATAAAAAAAAAAAAAATAACAGAGCGCTCCCGAAATACTCAAATGGCAACGTCCACCCGTTTTTGTAGTCTCTTCAACTGTATCCAACAAATCTTAAAGTTCGTTAAATTCGGCTTTGTTCAGAAAAAAAACTATTTTGCTACACAAATTAAAAGAAGATAATTAATTCTATACATATTTGGAGGTAGGATCGAGAAATGAGTGATTGCAATGGTGACACCAACGAAAATGATCGATCAATGACAACAATGGCATTTCAAGAGGTACAGTAAATTGAAAATGAATTCCTATTTTCGACCCCATCGATTCTTGCACGATCCAATTAAAAGGATTCACAATACAATTTAAAAAAAAAACGAAACAAGAATCCACTTTAAGTACAAAAACTACCGAAAATGGAAACGCCATAACAGCTAACGACGAATCGGCGCTTTTTTTCGTACGTTTAGTTCGCTCATTTTTTAATCAGTGAAAGATCAAAATTTCTATCGAGCTTATTTTCATTTTTGTACTCGATGGATAATTCGAAGCTCATAATGTGCTTTTTTCATTTACTGCCCGATAATTTAATAGTGAATTCAGTGTATGTATGTATGTGTGACTCTTTCACGCGTTTGTCTTTCTCCCATTTTCTCTCTCTCTCTCTCTCTCTCTCTCCTCTCTCTCTCGCTCGCCCTTTTCCTTTGTTTGCCTCGTGTCTACCTTTAGTACCGTTACTTTTTCTCGGTATTTTGTGTGTCGACTTAGCATGCACAACTGCTCTCCGACGCTTTCAGTTCAATTGGTGTATCCTTCAGTACTACTTCTTGCACTACGGGAATTGGTAAAAATTAAACGCATTAAGGAAAACACAAAGAAAACGAAATCAAAGAATATCAAATACGAACAAAATCATTGGATCTAGTGTCGCGTTTTTGTCTTCCATATTTTCTTTTTTTTTTGGTTCTTAAAATTTATCGAATTGAAAATGATCAATGAAGAGGATTTCCCGTTTTGTTTTCTCATTGACGCAGACGAGTTTTCGAAAGGAATTCTTGTCGATGCCTTGGGAATTCGTATCCGCGAATGAATTTCGCGTTGGCTGATAAACAAGTGAACGTGCAAAATAATACGTTAAACGTTGACTTCGTCCCGAAGATTTTTTTTTAATCAAAAAAAGGATACTGTCTTCTGGTGGCTTGTTTTCGCTGGAGTCCATACCAGGAAGCGCGGCCGCGACTCTCCTGAATAGCTGTATCAAAATAGAAACACAAAAATTATCTCCATTTAAATATTCAAAAATTGTAAGAAAAAATATGTAACGTTCGTTCAATTTCTCTGATAATTCTATAAATAAAACGTTCGTTTAATTTCTCTGATAATTCGGAAATTGGACCGATACCGAACTGTTTCGAGAAAGCGGCCATGTTAAATTCGGCATCGCTAAAACGCAACGAACGTTCTGTTTTTTCGATCACTTTTCAATCACTTGTCATCACACTTTCGGCTTGTGAATAACGATTTGGCCCAGATAAATAAAACAAACGATTCCGCCATTTTCTCACGCCAAACAAAACTGTAATTTATCAAACGGAAACGTTACTATCTCACTAGAAAATTGCGATTTAATCGCTCTAAAGTTTTTCGTCGTCGCGTTCGATCCTCAATAAAAAATGAAAATAGCACAATGTCAAATGGAGATAGAAAGTAGTAAGTCGAAGGTGGATCATACCTGCTTAACATTGTATCCTGCCTTAGCACTAGTCTCGATAAACATAACATTGAGCTCCTTGGCCTTTCTTTCGCCGTCTTCCGTCGATACTTGACGCTTATCGCTCAAGTCTGTCTTGTTGCCGACCAACATGATAATAACGTCGCTGCCTCGTTCCGTTCGCACATCGTCTATCCACTTAGACGTCTGATGAAACGAATTGGCATCTGAAAACAGTTTTTCCTTCCCGTTTTAATCCATAATTTAGGAAACGCGCAATAACATTCAAAAATTAACATTTTAATATAAATAACAAAACGTATAACGCCTATAAATGTAGACTTATTGTACATATTAAGATCGTTTAAAAAAATCCATTCGTTGTTCCAAATCCCCCATTCAGTCGTCGCAGTGAGGGGAAACGAAACACTTGGTAAAATATTCGTATTTAATTTCAATATTAAGAGGTTCACGATTTTCGGTTTCCTACACCAATAAAGTGATGAAAATTATGCTCGTAATTTGTACTAAGCACGTCAATGTACTTTTATATTTTTAGAAAAAATGGAATATTCTTTTTTTGAAAAACTCTGTTACTTTATGATAAATATACTCCTTCAATAGCTATACAAAATCAAATTTGTATTCACAGTAAATTTTGAGGTTTTTTATTTTTCTGCTAAGACTTTCAGAGTTGTGACAAAATGGCGTAAACTTCCCGCGTATTTTATTTGCTTTCTTTATGTAATCATTTTATTAAATAATCGAAACCTGGTCTAGTCACGAAAGATGTAGGGACGTTCTGAAACGATATTTATTACTTTCAGATTTCTGAAAGAAGCTCTTGCAATGGGGCCACGTTTGAATGATTGAACAACGTTATTTTACACAAATTGAAACAATGTTCGATCAACGGTTTTATGAAATCGTGCAAAAAGTAGGACAGTTTTGTCAAAAGAGTGAAAAAAAAACGTCCAGAATAATAGATTTGTTACAAAACGACAGAAAGTCTTTTTATGCATAGGGTTTAATCTCCTAAAAAACGTATATCTTACATCTTCGATATTCAAAATATAGAAAATGACGAATCGCGATGAAGGACGATTGAATATTAATATCAAGGGCTCATATTTAACCAGACATGTTGTGTCTCCTTACTGGAACTACTGAATGGAAGACTGAGGAAATATTATTTTACAATTTTCTTTTTTACTACCTTTGGCTCTATATATATATGTTTCTGTTAAAAATTTGGCTTACTGGTAATGTCATAGACTACAACCGCAACGGTTGAATCTCTGATGTAGCTAGGAATCAAGGAACGAAAGCGTTCCTGTCCGGCAGTGTCCCACAATTGCAATCTTACGGTTCTATCCTCAAGATACATAGTCTTGCTCAGAAAATCTATACCTATTGTAGCCTGTAAAAGAATCGAATGTATTAAAATAATTTAACAGTTGTTTCATTTTTCAATGCCTGAAAAAACGCCATGTACTAATTTTTAGGGTTATTCAGAAATCATTAATATTGGCGCTACGAATGTTTGAAGTGTGTAAATACAATGTTTAACCACACATTTAAAAATCAGGATCTCCATCGTATTGAAATAATTCACATTATCTTATATTAATCGCTTTTGTATTTCCAATATAATTTATTAAATATATTGATTATAAATTGATATGTGACTTCCGATAATGTCATATCCCAATTTATTGAAGTATTTATGAACATAATCATTTATATATATACAAAATTACATAAATGTTTCCCAAAATATGGCAATCCTGACTTCCTGCGTCAGTTACGATACAACTCATGTTCTTACCTGATACGTGTTGTCGAAGCTATCGTACATAAAACGTGTTATCAGAGAAGTCTTTCCAACTGTAAAAAAAAATAAGAGTGACTATTTCTGAAAATTACTTATACACAAAACTGTAGAAAAAAAGGAAAGGCTAAACAGGTTTCTGTAAAAGAAACATACAGAAGAAATGGGCAGAAGTTTGGAAAAGAACGGAAGCAGAAAGCAGTGAAAGTGAAACATTCTAAGTAAAACGCAAAGCTAAATCAAACATTGAAGAGTTATTGGTGATCAAAGACAAAGTTTAAAAAATCATTCATGAAATGTTAACACAGATTTCAAAATTCATTACGGGTTAATAGTTATACCGTTATGACTTTATGGGTTTGAAGTTTGCATAGTAGGAAAGCAAGACATTTTTTTTCACTCTGTTTTCATTACCATCCAAAATTATATATGGTTAAATTGTCGTAATTAGTTAACTTTGAATCAAAATAAATGTATGTCTGATTTTCGTTGCTCAAGCCTGCGAAAGAAAATTTGAAAAGCCAAAAATCATATTCGTTTCATCCCAACGATGCGAACTTTATTATATATAGATTAAAAACTTTTTTTCACTCTTCTGTGCCTTCTGTGGAAAGAAAACATCTTTGCATATGTATCAAAGAATTCTCATATGGATCCCAGCAGACATTCAATTAACGGCAACAACTAAAACCATGAGATACTAATTAGCATGGAGAAAAAAAATTGCACGGTTGTATTTTCCAACAATACATCTTGGAAATCGAGTCAAAACTTAAGTATTGAATAAAAAAAGAAATTCGTGCTCATAATTATATAATTAATCCAGATAAACGTATGAATAATATATAAACCCAATGAACGTTTGCCATAAACATATGCATTCGAAGTTCAAATTCTGTCTACTGTACTAAAAGTGTGAGGTCAAGGCAATAAGAATAGTCATTTTTTACGAAGGAGTTTTATCGTCATGAAATATTAATTTGGGATCATTTTACGGCGAAGATTGCAACAGTAGCGTGATCATAGCATCGAACAGTAAAATATCCATAAATGGGTACAAGTCAATGACACCGAAATTATGAAATTCTCCCCGCCCGCCGCCGGCCGGTTAATTCCCGCTTGAAGATATCTGAATAATCATATTTCATTTGCTTCCTCTCATTCGCGTATATATGCACGAGAAACGATCCAAGTGTAGCGATTAAACATTGAGGAACAAGGTATCTTGAATTGACAGACTGGAACGCCGTGCACGCCAGCAGTGCACGGACATAGACGCGCGCACGCAAACACACACACACATACACACGAATGAGGGTTATGAAAGCCCGAAGATAGGTTTTGAGGAATATCGATTTATAACCTCTCGAACGTAACCAAGAAGTTCCATGGAAAATGAAGACGGGTCAGGAATGAGATTATATTTAGCAGAGAACGAATGACGAGATATGGCAAATCCACAACAGAGATGGACAATTTGTTCAATGTGATTTACGTGAAAAGTGAGACTGCACAATATTGATCCGTAACGAAGGGAGCGCAAGAGAAAGAAAGACAGACAAGGGTGAAGGTTGAGGGACAAAATAAAACGGGCAAACATGGAGAACCGAAAGAAAGGGCTCACCGCTCTGTTCGCCGAGAAAGACGAGCTTGAATTTCCGCAACGGGTTACCAAAATCACCCGAGGACGACATTTTTTCTCCTCCTTAAGCCGCGACGATCTCTATTCCCGTTTGTAAATCGTATCAAACGTGAAAAAAAACGTACGTGCGAATGCTTATCGAAATAATCACAGACTGTACGATCGCGACGCAGAGAGAGCAAAAAACATGAAATTTATATCTTCACTACGGTTAAAAAACCGTGTGGACACGAAAGCTTGACAGATCTCTCCCCGACGACCACTCCTTCCGTACGTTCGCTCGCGGCCGCCACGTTTGACTGGGAAGTGACGTCATTGGTCGAACGACATTCGACGATTCGCTTCACGGTGTGCTATACGCGATTGGCCATTGGTGTGCGTGTGATCCATGCACGTACACGAGTACAGCCTGTATACCCGCGCAATATATTACTCGATGATTCCCCACCGACTGACATTAAAAATTCGAAAATGCCAAGTGTATTACGCTCATCGATCATCTTAGATCCTCAAGCGCCGATTATTTTCCCTTCAAACCCACTGAACCCCATTATTCAACGCGAGTTCTTGCGTCATTCCTTTTTTCATTTGTAATTTTCGTAGTACTTCGAAAACAGCACAAACTTTACCGTACGCGTTCGAAAACGAGTGCACGTTCGAAAAAAAACGCTATAAAATAGTACGATTGCTGCAGCGACAAAAATCTAACTTAACGTTTATTAAATCGTTCGAACAATAAAGGAATAACAATTGTTCATCGAATTCAATTATTTTTTGTATTTATTTTTGTCCCGGTGTCAAATTTTGGAATTCTCATCGATACGCGCCTTTCGTTTTTAGAGTAACGTACACATACGTAAGCTAGGACGTATATTTATTATTCATTATACGATATTGCACGTTGCAAACTACATATAGTAAACAGTACGTGGCACGTAACCTATACAAGACTGAATTGAAGACCGTAAAGTACATCGCATAGTAAATATGTAATAAATAGGATATAATGAATATTTATTGCCATCAATGTGCACTGTGATCTATATCGTACTTCGCAGTAGTTCTATCTTTTCCATTTGAGTTGCTTGGGGCCTCGAATTGTTAATTTTCAATCGATTGAGCTACTCAACCCCTCAATATTAGCACATTACCCTCGATACAATTATACGTATATATTACGAAGTAACATAACCTCTCAACAATAAATATTGAACAAAACGCGCAGAAAACCGAGTCTGCAAATACGGAAGGTCAGTGCGGTTGGGAAAAAGGACTTTCCGTATGAATATATATATATTCTGTATCGTTTATTCATCATCCAAACGTATTTTACACGTTGATACATACGCAAGAGCGTCGATCCTCAAGCAGCTGTGAGAATTTCGTAGCGAGCTATGTGCATCGCCAAAAAAAAGGTTTATACGCCATCGCTGCGAAACAATTTTCTTCTAATTTTATCGGTTCGGTACAATTCATTGTACACGTTGCGCGCGAATTCACCGTACCACACATATCTCCTATATACAATGAAATCTTTGAATCGGTCATTTTCCATCGTCGCGTTCGTTCACTGGCCTCGAAATCTATTGTTCGCGTTGTTTCTGAGAGGAACCTCAACGACAATTGAGTTACAGGCCAAGTCGTAACCGGTTCTATTGAACCTGAAGACGAACGGAGCGAAGCATACGGGAAAGAGGAACGTCATTACGAGACCCTTAACAATCGATCTGGCGAGGGCCAGTGGCAAGCCTAAATCTGTACCCGGTGAGACGAAAACCATGTCGTTACTGTCAGGTCGCTCGATTGGTGCAATGTTCCGACATTGCACTACAATGAGACCCATTGCAAGTTTTCCTGGACTCGCACCGCCTATCGTTCCGTTCATTCCGTGCTGAAGCCAAAAAACCTGGAATTTTATCAAAATGCATGTGATTACAGTATGTTTGAAAAAAGCTTGCACGAATTCATTTATTTTCGAAACGATCAGAGAGCAAGTTCCGACGCAAGCTGGTAGCGTGGCCTTCCGCGTTACCAGCTCGGAAGGTCATAAAAAAATCCATCCGTTATAAAAATCGCCAAAATAAATCCGAAATTACTACTTTCAGTGTTGAAAAGATCATCCCTCGAGGGATTGGAAAGTTTTGCAACAAAAAGCTAATTTATATTGTATGATACACGTATACTTATTTCCAGTGCTATAATAAGCTAATTTGATCAAAAAATAGACCATGCAATTTTTGTTTAAACGCTCCTCCTACCGAATCTATTTTCTTCGTTTTTTCGACTCAGATTAGATCTGTTTAACGGTACATTAATTACCTCGTAGACACAAATGATGGATCGATGCATCATTTCCAATATCAGTACTCTTGAGGCGAGATCGACCGCCGTTTTGTAGTCATTGCGAAGAATCGATTGCAAAAAATCGAAAAGATAGGACTCCAGGCCTCTGTAAAAATGGAAAGTGCACTCAATGCGAACAATCTTTAGGAAGAAGCGCTCAAGTTGTTTCGGAAAGATTCTTACATTGCAGCGAAGAGATCGAATGTGAAAAAAGCTATTACCAACATCAGTACTATTGTGGCGTCGATGAAGTCCGCGACGAAGCGTTTCCATACCGGTGGTATACGATACTCGTATCCTGAAAGATTGTTTCTCTTCACGATTATACCGATTGGTTGTCTCGGGCATTGCAAATAACAAAGTCAACGATGTCAATAACGAAGATGAAGAATGGCGGACGAATCAGCGGATGAAGACAAAGATGTTTGGAAATTGGAATATTGCTTCCAACACGATAGAATATAAAAAGTCTATGAATTATCTTAAACTTTATGAAAGCGAGAAAAGGAAAAAATCTGAATGAACTTGACGGATTAGATCACGAAAAAATGTTGCGTTTCGATATCCAGATTAATGTAATTTAAATTTGTTTCTTATGAAATGGCGGACAGAGAAGTCTTATCGTTTTTCTGTTTTGTTTTTGACATTTCTCTTACGAGCTTCTACCTTCGACTCTGGGCGGTTGGAACGGTACTCTAGGCTCTTGAGGCGTCCTTTGTCTTACCGGTTCAATGTTTTGCCATTCAGGCGTACCGGCTAGAGGAGACGCGCCATCCGATGCCGGTGAGCTATTCTCAGTTGTCAATATTGGTGTGATAAATGGATGCAAACCTGCAAACATGAGGTTTACAATAGGTTAAATCCGAATTCTTTTAATGTGCATGCCTCGCACAGATGAAAATCAATCAGATTTCATTTCATTGTTGGGGAATCTTTTGCGATCCGAATTTCTCTGAAATTCCTGAGGATAATGAAACTCTTGTTAAATCTTCAGATATTATGGGTCAACGCGAAGATCTTTGTAAATTGTTTCTGAAATCCCAAATAGCGTATATCTCTTTTTAATCCTCATCTATGATACGACTCCAGTATTGTGGGTTAAAAATATGAAACATATTTTTCATTTTTCATACAGCAGAATTCCTCTTAAATCAACAATGGTAATGAAACTTTTACAAAGCGCTCAAGAATAATAGAAATAGGAGTGAATTATAAACGTTTGGAAAACTTCATAGCTCATATTAGCGTTAATATCAAATTCTCACAATACCTTACAAAAATTTTCCATGATTATTTAATTAAATTCGTTCCTGAACATCACATCCAGAAAATACACGGTTAAACAGCACATAAGCTTCTATTTTTTTCTGGAAATTGGTGCAATGCTTTTTCAACTGATATTTTTCTAAACAACGTCATTATCTATATTTGGAAGTGACATTTGAGAGAACTGTTCCTGCAATATAGCGCTTATAAGGCCATACCAATATCGTCAAACATATAAATGTTGTCTTACATCAGCATTATTTGTAAGCTGATGTAAGCAATATATTTTTAAAGATTCATCCTCAAAGCACGATCAAGCTTACCGGATTGATTGAATATTTGTCCGGAGAGAATATGGTAAGGTAACGTAGCAGCTACACCTTGCAATGCGTGCGCCTGTTGCAGCCACTTCTCCAATTTCAAAAAGTATTCGGAACGCTCGTCCGCCGTGTAGATATTTCGGGAACTGCTGTCACATGTTTCGTTCCCGTTTAAAACAGGGTTCGCCTCTTCACCTGTCTTGGCATCAGCCATTGTTCGAGTCAACTGCAAAACGAATGATTTTCAAAACAAGGATGAAAGAATAGCGATAATGAGCGATCAGTGAACAATTCAATCGAACAATTATGTTTGTCTCTTCCTAACGACAGAAATTGATTAATCTACTATCCGAATCGGTGAAACATTCGACAATTCAATTATTTTTCTATTCAACTTGGCTGTCAATCTGTCTATGAAAAATTGAAACTCACGCGTTAGCGTTGTCACATGAATTCGGTACGAGTTAACCTCTAATAAATATTATTTTATTAAAGCGGTGAAAATAACTCGAAGTCTCCGAGAATAAGTCAAATTGACAATTGTTACAGTTAATTGGAAGGTAACAAAAAATATTTACACGGAACAATCAAACTCCATCCTCACCAGACAATTGATGGAATACAATGACGTGTAGTGCAATATCCAAACGAAGCGAAAACAATACCACTGTCTTTCTCTCTATAGCACGGTCGGCAAAGAAGGGATTACGATGCGCGTATTCTGTAGCGGCACAACCCGGTATTTTTGATGTGCAGAATGTCCGCAATGTTTAGTGACCCCCAATGTTTATGAGTTTAAGAGAATGACGAACGCGCTGGAAAATTTCGACGCAGCACCTCGTTACGTCGGTAATGACAATTTTGGCGTTTTGCACTGCGAGTAACTACTGACGGATGGCGAGCCCCGCACGCGAATTCGGCCGTGATGTCTCGACTTTTCGGGCGAAGGTCATCGTAGCAGGACGATTACCAAGCACTGAGCAGGGCGCGTGTGTGTTTATGTACGTGTGGATTCGTTACGAGCGCAGCGTGGAGAAAAGACGTGCGTAGTTTTGTCGAAACGAAAACACACACGTATATGTACGTGTGTCAACCGATACTTACATATATATAAGGAGTATTTACTTTCCGGGAAAACTATACGAGATATCAATATGAATCCAACGCCATTATTGAAGTGAGGCAAAAACATTTTCCAAGCGCACCCATTGAATCTCGATAGCATATAAGCACACCCTACGACCTTTTGAAATTTCGTAATTTTTGAGATTCCGGAAAAGTGGCCGGGGTAGTCGAACATTTTTTTTCTGTTTTAAAAGTGTTAAAAGGGTTTCTTTAACCGAAAATTTTCAGCTAATTACGAATATCAACGAATTTTCGTCGAAAACAGTGCACACAGCAAAAAAAATCGTGATTTTAGATGTTTGTTACAATTTTTTCATGGAAATTTTGGGTTTTCGGAAAAATAAATGGTATATTCGTGTTCAGGGGATCAAATTACATCGTAATAGACCACTAAAAAAAATATTAAAAATCCAAAATTTTTTTCGATTTTTGGGCAGAATACATTTTTTCACTAAATCATCGATAACTTTTTTTCCTTTGGGATTTGGCACTCCACCCTAGGCTCAATCTCTTCGTTGTGATTTTCTCTTCAAAATCCTTTTTTAATAATTAAAATCCGATAATTTTTTGATTTTTGGCAGAATTTCAAAGTTGGACCATCGATTTTTGCAAATTTTTCCATACATACCCCTTTGCGTTTTTTTAAGCGTTTTTTCAAGTGGACTTTCCGGGAAAACTACAAGAGATATCGATACGAATCCAACGCCATTATTTAAGTTAGGCAAAAACCTTTTCCAAACTCAC
>JAPYZI010000765.1:0-61321 GCA_030523105.1 Ophioninae sp. A BG-2022a
AAACTCACCGAATGAATCCCCATAGCCTACGAGAAGGTTATCCTACGACCTTTTGAAATATCGTGATTTTTGCGATTTCGGGAAAGTGGCCTGGGAGGAGGAAAAATTTTTTTTTTTCGTTTTTTAAGTATTAAAAGGGTGTATTTGATCGGAAATTTTCTGCTGATTACGAATATGCCCGAGTTTCTGCCAAAAATACAAAATTAGACTGGGAAAATGCAAAAAACTTTTCTAGAATATTTTTTGGACATTTTCCCTGCTGCAGAATGTCTAACAAAAAACATTCGAAAGTGAAAATAATAAAAAAATAATGTTACGTTTCAATGATTCAGAAGGAAAAAATACAAACCAAAAATGCTAAACGAATTCACGCTTCGTTTCAACAAACTAAAATTTAATAAGCTATTCTTTTAGGCTTGACAATTGTTGAAGATATGATTGCAATGCCTTCAGTTATTGGCAATTCCAACTGAAATTTGGCACACAGACTTGTCAATGTAAATACAAATAAATATGCAATCGATTGTTCGATCGGCTTACTTATTCCGTGAAAATAATGATCGTGTGAAATCCTGATTTTCAGGCGGTCGCAGCAACCCAATCCGTGAAGTCGAATCGGCTGCTACGTGGACCGTCGTCAATGTCGCGTGTCTCCAAAACCCCATTCCCCTATATAAATATACAAGAGCTAATTCTGTGCCACCGAGCGTTTTGCAACACGCGCATTATCGTGTGTATCGTAATGTACCGCGAACACAATTTACCAGCAATTGCCAGGAGCGGGCGGGAGCCTTGATTTATCGCGTTCTAAAATACCCCTCGCCCGGGGATCGCGTTAAAAGCCCTTTTCGACCGAACGCGGCTCTCGATTATTGTCGATAGTTCATTCAATTCCCGATCGTAGATTGAATTCGATCGAACAATACAGCTCGACCGTACAGAGATTTATACGGATGGTGCAGGCTCGAGTGAAAAGACAGAGAACGAGATTTTTCTTATGGACAATTCGATTCGCGAATAAATATATATTCCTTTGATGGAACAAACAATGGATAATATCCTGACGGCACGTATCACACCTTTCATACCGTACTCGTTGATACAATCGCGGTCGAACCATCGCGACGTTGTATTTCGGAAAAATATTGAGGAAAAGTGACTCGAAAGAAAAAAAAAAATGTAAAGAAAAATGCGCGTCAGCCCGGCGAGCCTGACGAAATATACGTATTCTCGAGAGGCATGAATCATTATTTTTTCATCGCGAGCGGTGACAGCCGGTAACTCATCGGTTCTTTTGTTTGTCGCTTGTAATACACCGTTTTGTTTTTTTTTCCTCGGTTTATTCCTTCTCGTCCGAGAAACGGAGCGATACCTATCAACGTTTGCTTGAGGTAACGAAATTAAAACACGCGATACGTACGTATGTATAAGTACACGCGCGCGCGCGAACACATTCGAATGACAAATTGACGAATTGGGACGAGGCTCGTTCGAGACGCGGCGCGCGCTCGTCGCAACATCATTCAGACAAACCTGTTTAACCAGAACGTCAAAATTCAATTCCAAGGAAAACCGCGCGCGAACGACGCAAGGATTCAACGCGAAAAACAAAACTGGCATGGACGAGGATATTACGCGTACGCGAGGATGGGGGAATATCGCGAGCGCGAGCCTGTTCATCAAAAAAAAAGGGGGGAAAGAAAAAAAAAACTGGAAAAACGCGTTTTTCATAGTTGCGCTGAACACTGGAGGTCCGAGACAGCGGCAGCATCGATTCTCAAGATAAACATCGTCGCAGTCACGGATCAATCAACGCTGACGACGCGTCGATCGTCATTCGTCGATGATCGAGAGATCGGTGCGAATCCTTTAGGATCTTCGGTACGATACTCCGGGGATAATTGATAAAGCGACGAGACTCCAGTCGAGTTTCACCCTCGTTAGGGTTGCACGCGAGAAGTGATCGGACAAATTAACGGCTATTGTCGCAATCGAGTACGAGAGCGAGTGAAACGCGTAATTACAGATCCTACGAATAACGCGAGTCATCACCAAGGTACCGAGTACAGACGGATGAGAAAGGCAGTTTGTTTTCTCCCTTTAGGTTCGCGGTTCCGCCCTGTTCATATCCGGCACACATCCGAGTTAACTTTCAACCCCTCCGAGCCATGCGAGGGCAACCCCTCTTTCGAAAAGTCCTTCTCCTCGCTCGCAACCCCTCTCGCGAGTCCGCGGTACGCTCTCTTTTGTTCGATCTAATATTAGGAACGAAACTCCACGCTCGCCTACGTACGAGACGTCGCTCCCCTTCTAGCTCGTGTTGTATATTTAAAGAGGAGAACGAGAGACCGAAACGCGGCAAAACATCGAGCGAAAAACGAAGAAAGAGGGAGTCGAACGAAGAGAGTAAAGCAGAGCCTAGTCGCTGTTTCCGTAGCCCTGTCGCGGTATTCCTTCACGGTATTTGGTATACAATCCTGTAGGATGGCGAACGAGGGACGAGGGGAGAACGTGGAAACCTCCGGTAAATCAGAAACGCAGCGAAGCATCTTCGACTCTCTCGCTCGAGTCGACGCGCGATGATGGCGTTTTATAAATTTACATCGTATCTGTACACCGTTCGGTGAAACAGGATCACGCTCACCACCGTATATTCAGTGGGAAATTGCGTTCTCCGGTTTTCCCGCTTATCTCAAAAAATACGAAAATTCTACTGAAACGTCGTTCGTCTTTCGCGTTAAGTGTAAGAATTAAAACGGCGGAAACACTCGATAACGGGAAACTTCTTCCGATTATACAACCCAAAGAATCACGAAAATATAATTTCACCGATAAACCGATCGTTATTGCAAATTGTTTTCGTCGATTTCAAAACGTTTAAAGAGGAATAGAAGCTTTGATCACGCGACGTATGAGTGGGAGAGGGCTAAAATTCTTTGCCCTGGATTTTCCAAAAATTAAACACTCTCAACGTTAAATAAAACAACCAACCTCTTCGTCTATCAATTCCTCGGAACTTGATGCTCCGATTGACCAAAAAAATTATAACCGCCCATGAGAAAATTGAGTTTGAAAATTTGAAAAGTTACGTGGATTTTCTACGCGTCCTTAAAACGCTCGCAATTGAAGCCCAAACCGGAAACGCTCCTGTCCCCGCTCTTCCCGCCTTCGCTTCCCCCTTCTCGTACGTTCCTAACAAATACCATTTCTTCAGCCATAGGACGACCCGCTGTTTTATCGGAGCATTTACGAAAGCGAAGAAAAAAAAAGAAAAAAAAAAAGAAACAGAAGACCACTTATCTCCGGTGTGCACGTTCGTAGATTGTATGCAACTTATATCCCGTCGCATAAATTATTCATCGTATACAAATTATAAATAAGACCCTCGGCATACGCGATATCTCGGAACGCTGACTGACTCGTTTTCCCACGAAAAAAAAGAATTTCTGAAAAAAAAGAAAGAACAAAAAAAAAAAAACGTCGTGCCGACAATTGCGGCGGTCGATTCTCGTGTCTTATCGACAATGTATATATATATATATATACATTTTTTTTTCGACAATTTCGTCACTGCTCGAGAATGCCGGAAAAGTAACGCGGAAGAGAGGAGTGGCAGCTGTAACGAGAAGAGGGAAGTAGAGAAAAGGTAACGATAGTTGGAGGAAGAGCGAGACAGGCGGAGAGCGGAGAACGCTCGCTGGGCATTATTATGCAAGACGACTGTGTTATCTGGCGGGTAATGAAGTGACCCGTTGTCCTTCGCTACCAGGTTCCCGGTGGGGCAACACCGGTATCCCCTGTGGTCGTCCGGCACACTCCAGCTTTTCGTTCACACATTCACAAACGTATACACGGACGCGAGAAACGTTTCGTACACTGGTAAACGTTTACCACCAGTGATCGACAAAAGGGCGTTAAGGACGAGAACCGACGTGGAAATTGATTAAATCCGGGCCTTTTTTTGGGTCGGTATTCGACACGTTACTCTCGCGGCTGCTCGGACTCGCCGTCCCGGCCTGGCTCGGTCCCCCGTTACGTATATACGTATACGTCACGTGACACATGGATATACGCATGCCAGGTATGTACGGAGGTATACGCGAGAGGCGAGACGCGCGAGGGCAGCGTCAGACGAGATGCCGATTCCAGATTATCTCGCGGGGGTGTCGCACTTAGCGGGACATTTGTCTCTCGGTCTTACTCGCTCGTTCTTTCGTCACGAAAAAAAGAAAAAATCAAGGAAAATAAAAAACGGACAACCGCGCTGAATTTGTACGAGGTTGCGGTTTCGATGGATCTTGGAGGGCGCGTGGCGCGGAACCGAAGTAGCGGAAGATTCGCATCGTTGCGAGCGATCTTCTTCTTTTTTTTAATTTTTTTTTTTTTTTCATTTCTTATCGAAGCAATTTTATTGTTAGTCCAAATTTTCTTTGATAATAATAAATTGAAATTTTTGAAAAAATTTACTTTGGCTTTGCGGAATAAATTGTGTAATTTAGAAGGGAAAAAATGGAGGAAACTGTATGTAAAGATTTATATTATTGAGACTATATATTTCGGATTTCCAGCTGTAGATGGTTGAATTTATTTTTTAAGAACGCAACGATTTATTTTGCTATTATTTTTATCGGTGTATGAACCTTTTTTCTGGGAATTACAGTTTTTCATTTCTATGAATAAAAGTTGAAAAAGTTTGAGAGTTTCGTACAACGAGAATGTGCAAAAAAATTGAGCGACGGAAATGCAACGAAATCTTTTTTTCATTTCTTGTTTTCATTATTACGTAAAAAGATATATTTACGGATTTACCCGGTCCGTTGTTAAATGAAAATGATGCAAAAAATATTCACGGCTTCGAGCTACCAAAATAAATTGTTAAAAGAAGAAAAAATATGAATTTTCGTTGCGCTCCAACAATGTAAACTTGGACTCGTTCAGTTGCACTTGTTGATAGCACGCGTTAGCATTTAAAATAGTACGGGAAAGATCAGTGGCGGGTCACAAAAACGAACTTTGGTGGTGTCTTTTGGGCAATGCCGAATCAATTGTGATCCCAATATTAATCCCACCATTATCCTCGCACGAGAAAATCATTTTAATTTTGCTTTAGCAAAATTTTCTCTCTAAAATTTTCAGCATTGCGATAAGATGACACTGAATAAACGGAGAATAAAAAAATAATCTAGGCAGAGAAAATCCGTTGCTTCTTCGTTGTTTTTTTTCTCTGATAATCCAAAGTTCCGTTAGTACTTCGAAAAATCATCAGAAATACCCGACGTACCTGTCTCTTCCACGTGGCCCTTGCTCATGATATTTCGCGAACACGTGTCTCTGTTCGTTTATTTTTCTGTTACATATATAGATTTTTATTCAGTGGGGAACTCGGCGTTCAGTCCTGTGATCGACAGGAACGCGTAAACGCGATGTTACGATATCGCGTGTACAAACAGACGCGTCATGTGGAGGCAAACTCGTGGTCACCTCGGGGGCTTGCTTGCTATCAACTAATTAACATTCTACGTTTATGTACCGGGACACTTTGGCGTAAAACATCACCGCGCGACTTAACGTTGGTTCAAGACAAATGCACAAACGCGTATTCTTCGGACTCACTGAGTTTGTATGTCTTTATTATTATTATTGTTACCGTTACTATTATTTTTAATCTTTATATTATGGTTATTTCGTTCTTTTTCAACGTTTACTCGTTTCGTCGTGTTTTCTTATTCACGCTCGCGATGTATACCCGTTGCTGCTTCGTATCAGCGATTACAACGGCAAAGTGGCCAATTATATTAACGCGGGAGAGCCAGCCTCGCTGGTTGTGGCACGATCGCTCGACGCGAAAAGCTTTAGACGAAAGGTAGAAAGATGAAGAGAGTCGAGGAGAGAGAAAGAAAGAGAGAGAGACAGCGAGAAAACGACTGCGCAAACAATGCCAATTACATGTACACAGGTGTCGATTCGTCGCTATCCACCGATCGCGCGAGGTCGTCATCGTTGATGACGGCTCTGAGACTCGCGCCCGAAACGCTCTTACGCGTCTCTTTCTTCCGCCACCTTTTCTCCACTTATCGACGAAAGGGTAAAAAAAGAAGGTGTCGAGAATACAGCACGGAAATTCCAGTCGAACGAGTCAAGAAATGTGAAAAAAAAAGAACAAAATAATTGTGTTTGGGTGGACAAGAAGCGTCGAAAGATGCATCGACCCCGCGTAGAGGGAAGAAGAAAGCGATAATTTCCAATCACCTTGAATCGAGACACTTTCCTCGATCTTTCGTATCCATCGATCCGTTCGCACCTCCGTATCGTGATTACCGCGCCAACTATTTCACCGACGAGAATAAAAACCGAAAAAAGAAAAGTACTTTGAGTTTGGACACCGACACGTTCACTTTCCCGTTCCAACTCGCCATTGGAACGTCATTCCCCGATCGGAAAAACAAATAAAACAAAAAAAAAAATACATAAATAAATAAAAGATGCGCGAAACGCGGAGAAAAAAAAGCTCGTCGCGTCAGTTCGAAAGGTGTGCGAGGCAGGAGCGCGCGCGATTCGCGGTCGCGTGTACTTCGCGAGCGTCGAGACGCCGATTCGACGCAGCCAGCGCGACCCCGTGTGTCAGGAGCTTCTGACTCTCTCTCCCGGTGGAGTTGCAGACAGAAACGGAGCTCTCTCTACGCCGATATGACGCTCGGAGCTGTACGAGGTAGTAGACGGAAAGCACACACACGCGCGCACGTATACTCGACACACATACGGAGAAAACCGAGTGAACGAAGGGAAACGAGAGAAACGGAGTGCCGAAGAGACGGAGAGGGAGCACAACGAGCGGGAAAGCAAAAGCGTGATCGAAGGAAGGACCGGGAGCGGAAGAGGGAGGGAGAAGCGCTGAGCCGAGAGAAGAGAGAGAGAGAGAAGGCTGGGGAAAGAAAGAAGAGGAGGGACCTATGAGCCGATACTTCTGTACAGATTTGTACCTTCCACCAACACGCCGATAAATCGATGTCTATCGATGTCTGAACGCGTGTATGGTTTTTATACATCCCTCGTGTGTGTTTGCGTGAATCGGGAAAAGTGATTTTTGAAGCATTCGACATCGCGGACAGAATCGTGTCGAAGCGTTTGCATCTTTGCCACGCGACGAAAATTTATTAATACATTTTTCAATATCACCCGTATGCAACGGCAATTCTTATTTTATTTCCTTGCTGTTATCGTTTGACAAATTATCTACTTTTCCCCCAACTTTCGTGACGTACTGCGGATAAAGCGCGGATAATCAGGCATCCTAATTTATCCGCGTTCCAATAATAATTCTATATTTTATTCAGCCCTTTACCATTCCGCAGAACTTTTAACGTATCTGCGTCTTTCGCTACTCTTTTTCCAAAAAGATCTGTAAAAATCCTTTGTTCTCACTGTCCACGCGTGCCAAAAAAAAAAAACAGAATAAAAACGAGAAGAATTCCGTTGCGTTCCAATGATGCAAGCTTCGAATATCATACAGTCATCCTGACCACCGAACCGATGAAACAACAAAAAGTCTGAACGTTCTCAAAACAGCCAAACGTCCTACAAATTCGATATATCCAGTGTTCACGCGTGTGTGTGTATATTTGTGTCTTTATATGACAGTACGTACATACTCGTATTGTCCTAGTGGTTTTCCATGTATTCACTCACAGTGACAGGGATGAATGCGTCCGCACGCACACTTTTGCGTGCCCCCCCCCCCCCCCTCGCCCCGCCAGATCGCAACCCTCGTATGGTGCCCCTTCCCCGCTGAAGGTTGGCGCGCGATATATACAGGGATGTAACGCGTATACGTAGAGCAGGCGAGTGCGCCAGCGTGAATGTGTGCAGAGAGCCGTATCCTCCCGTCGGGGCGGCCGAGAGCGCGCGGTTATACAGAACCGCCGGACGAAAGCGTCGAGCTGTCAGCGCACCCCAACCCAAAGCCTCGATTCCGGCGGAGCCAAACCTCCCTTTCGTATAAGGGGAATGGGCGCAACCCCCTACCCCTGGCGCGGTAAGAGGACCGAGCGATGGCTTCGGCAACGGCACAAAACCGGCACGACCAGAAGCAACCCCCCGTGGGCACACACGCCACGTCCCTTCCTCGTCCCGCGTTCTACTCTGGTGTCCATTTCGCTTCTGTCTCTCCCTCGCTCGAGCCCCATTTTCAACGTCCCCGTACCCCTCCTCTTCTTCCCGAAGCGGCCTTGTGAATTGTCAGAAGAGAGGGTCGGGGGTAGGGGGAGGGGGTAGAGCGAGGAAGGAGAAATAAAAATGGAGTAAAGTACGAGGACGATTTTTCCATCGGCTTCGATATTGGAGCATCGCGTTTTATGGTTTTCCAAATCGAAAGTTAGGAAGTGTCGAGTTTGAGGAATCAAGGGGCTTCCTGGATGGAAGTTGTTGGAATCATATTGGATCGACGGGTTTTGTACTTTCTTATTGGGATCCAATGGCTCGGGCCATTGGACTCCAGTGGTTAACAGTGAGCGGCAGATCCGATTCGACTTTTGGAGGATGCGAATATTGCCCGGTAGAATCTAACACTTTTCTTGATGGTTATCAATCGGTACGTTGATTTTTTAAATAAAATTGAGGGACCTGAAAAATGAGACGTGAAAAATCAGATTCCCATAATCTGGAAAAACTTATAAACTTCCTGAAAAATGTGTGCCTGGACCGTGATGGGGGTTTGTTATCGGCGTCTGATTAATTCCAATTTGACGAACTTTTATAATCGATTAAACGAGACGTAGATGTCTCACGAGTGCCTTCTGACTCTATTCCCTAAAACTTTGGTTAGGAGTCGTGTCGATGGAACAAAAAACACAACAGGAACTGCCCCCGTGGCGATTGGAGAATCTCCAGGGTGTCAAATAGCCCGCAGCATCCGAGAATGCATTCCGATCTCGTCCGTTGTTGTACTTCTTGTTCGGTTCGAGGGACTCGACTCTGCTTCGTGTTTTTACGTGTACATGTACGCATCCGTTCATGCGCGCGGTAGCGTGTATTCTCGCCGAGCAAAAAGACGCGTGGGTGTCTCGCACTGCCAAAATTGTGGAAAGATCTATGGCCCTCGCAGGGAGGCTGTCCTTGGACACGAAGGGCAAAAAAAGCTAGGGGATATAGACGCGATGACGAGGCAAAAAAAAACAACACACGAGGCGGAACGAATAGGGGCAGAAAAAAATTTTCGTCGGAACACCACGGGGGTGTATCCAATTCCCTCTGGAAATAGAGAGCTGAAGGCCGTTAAAAAAACCGAAGTCAACTTTAAGTTTTTTTTTTTTTTTCTATCGGTGCGATCTATCCGTGATCTTGAATAAAAGATGTCGTCGAGTTCGCTCAAAATTGATGACATTTTGAAAAATGCTTTTTTCTTCTTCCTGATTCATAATTTAACCTGGGGCGTGATATACAAATGAAATTTTGATTGAGCATTTTTGGTATGGTTTTCGGCAAAGTAGAGTTGAACGATTTTTTCACAGTTTTTACAAGGTGGTAAATTTACACTGAATTTTTTAAACTAATCTTTGACTCGTTAAATTTATTTAATACATCGCGAAAGAGATTGTACGAAATTCAAGGGCCAGTTCGATGGGCATAGAAATATTTGATTCTGACGAGACAAGAGTATCGCAGTATAGCCATTTTGTTTCATTATCAATAGAATCATTATTTTATTTTTAGTCATGAATTTATTATCGTAATTATTTTTGCTAAGAGATTACTCATTGTCGATGTAACTAGAAGCAGTAGTGATAGTTTATTAACATTCACTGATAACAACGAGCCATCGACATTGGTCCTTGCGCCACTGTTATAGTTATTAAAAAGGAAATTCCATTATCTCAATTGGTCGCGTCATTCGTAAAGATAACAAATATCGAACCAGCATTTTTTCCACATCCGGAACATTCGTCAACTTCCGAAAGGCGTTTTCGCGAGGCCAAGCAATACAATTTCATTAATAAGCCAGATCCATTTAACGAATTACTTTTTTTTCGTCTCTTCTGTTCGTTCCGAAACTTGCCGATTGGGACGTCCAACAAATAACAAGTCCAGTATTACGAAAATCTGCCGGTTCGCCAGTTTTTCCAGTGGGCGTGTAAGTCGCTCGTTGCGTTTCGGTGTTTTTTTTTCTTCTCTCCCTCGTCTTTTCTCGTCCCCCCCCCCCAAAAAAAAAGAAAATGGTCCGCGAAGGGCGCGTTTCCGTGGTTGTGTGAACCGGGTGTACGCGAGCGCGTGCGTTTCACGGGTCTTTCTTGAGGGAAAGGAACATATGCCTGATGACTCTATCCAATCGGACTGAAGCAGAAGTTCTCATCCTCAATTCGTTCCCTTCGATGATCGGCTCGAGGACGCTTCGTTCCTCGTGGGCGCGAGAGGGCATTGCGCGCTCGCCGCATAGCCCACAAATGTGTATTTATGTTTGTATGTTTGATCGACACCGAGCCAGAGAGATCGAGAGAGAGAGAGAGAGAGAGTGTGTGTGTACACGGAACTCGGCTGAGAAAGGGAAAGAATAAACGCCGATCGTACAAAACGAAGGATGGAGAAAAGGCCAGCGCGAGAGGGAGAGAAGCGCCTATGATTTATGGCGGCCATTACGATCTCGATAATTATATGCTGCCCCATAACCGCCCCCTCCTCGACGGTGTGGGCCAGTCGCACGAAGCGAGCCCCGGACTTTGTCGAGAGAAAGAGAGAGAGAGAGAAAACTCTATGTATATACATTGAAGTAGACGTACACGCGGTTGTAATGGTATAGATGATATCCTGTAGTCGGCCGGCTTGCATGCGCTCGGAAACCTCGCGCTTGCCGGCTTGCGGCCCAACGGCCACACGGTTCTCCTTTTTTTCAGCCTCTTTTCACTGCGTTTTTATCATTTTTTTTTTTTTGTTCTTTTTCATAATTCCTCTTTTTTCAGTACAGCGCGTGCAGCAGGAGAGCGCACGGGAAGGGCTCGTACTGAACCGTTCGCGCACCATCGGCGACTCGTACGCCATTCGCGTTCGCCATGATTACTCCGATCCATCGAGCTCGCACGTAATACACGAAGGCACGCGTATAGGTGTGTCCGTGAGTGTATTCAAGGTACACGAGTAAAGGGTACACCGTAAAGTTACTCACGATACTTTCCAATCCCAACGATCCATCCGATACCAATCTGACGGGGGATATGTATACGGTTGTAACGTAGCCACGAATTATCGCGTTACTTCGCGAGTGTATCGGTTCGTTCGTGTACGCGTATGTGTACGAGAGTGCACGGGTGTGTACGCGGAGGCAGAAAGATCGGAACGTTCGAGTGTTTCGCCGTGCGTCAAAATTTAATTCGTATTTAGGGGTTGCTCGAGGGATAAATGATGGCGAAGATCGATCACGGTGGAAATGAAATAAAAATGCCAGTTACATCGGGCGTTTCTCGCGAGGGAGGTAGGAGGAGCCGATCATCGCTCTGATAAAGAACAAAAAACAATGACTTTTGCTCCTCGAGAGCTGGAATCGAGGGTGCGTGTATGGGAAAGAGGGAAAGAGAGAGAGAGAGAGAGAGAGAGAGAGACTTCTTCCGAGGTGTGTACGTACACAACGGACGACTCGTAGAAATCTCCACCCTCGTACAAGCAAGAGCGACGGCACGTTCATAAATATTGCAGCGAGAAACCCTCGGATAGAGAGCCGGAGCGGTGGAAGCATCAAGAGAGCGAAACGGTAGGAGTGAGATAAAGAAAGTAGCGTAGAAAATAAACGCAGCAGCCGTGCTACTCCCTGTGGGCCACTTATTAGGACGAATCTTCCGTGGAACCCCAATCATCTAAGTATTTCTTAACGACGTCCGTTTCTTTTGATGCAATTACCAGCCTCGGAGCATCCAAACGTTTCAAGCTGCGTGCCAACCGAAACTCTTCATTTTGGATACCTATAAAAAAAATCCTTGTACGTTCAACCGGAGTATGTCAATATAGGTCGATTGGATGACCGCGCGTCAAAGCAAATGTAAAAAAAAGCTGTTTCATCATTGATTGCCGCATTGCCCACGATCCAATACCAAAGGTTCCGTCAAGCTGAATTTTGCAAGGCAACGAAAATTAATTTTCTTCATTGATCAAATTCCTGTTTCGCACTTCCGGGCTATTGAAATCTCTCAAATATTCTATCGGTATCCTCATTACCGAACAAGACTTTGAATTGGTTGAAAAAGTATACAATTTAAAATAACAAAACGAAATAATAAACACGCATTTTTGATCGCGTTTCAACCGTACCCTCCCGAGCATCGCGAACTTTCGATGATCCGAGTACCCCAGTGCACAAATCGTCGCGAAAGAACGATCAGTAGTGGGCGCTCGTTCGCGATGGGTCGGTGGTCAATTCACGAGGAAAATTAAGATCGCATTCCCTTTCGTCTCGGTAAAAATGTAACGGAGAAACTCCAACGTGACGTATACATAGAAACACGTGAACGCGAGTGTGGGACAAAGCACGGCCGATTGAGACATTGCCAGTGGCGTCGTTTAATGCGGCGTTACGTCACGCGCCGTATAACTGTTACAATAATAAATCGGCGCGAGCATTATTGTCTTCCTCGGCGCGTCCATAACTCGAGCGTAACACACACACACACACACACACACACACACACACACATACGTATGTATACATATTCCCGCATCTGACGATCGTACACCAAGAGACGTAGTCATCCAGTTAGCGTTCACGGATAGGCCGATTGAAAAGTGGTCGTGCGGAGGGCCGTTGCGTCCAAGAAACGCGCACGAGAACGTTTGTGTGAGCATTTGCGCGTGTGTACGAGAGCGTAGCCCTGTGGGTCATTAGCATAACCGAGAGGCAGTAGAACAGCACGGGTTGGATGATAGTGAGAGAGAGAGAGGGAGAGAGAGGGGGAGGGAGGAAGGGGAGAACAGAGAGAGAAAGCGGCGGAGTAACTGGTTGGATAGCCAGGCCGAAACCCACTCGCTTAGTGACCATTCTCGGACTCTGCGCGTGTAATGCGAATGAACACCCAAAGGGCAGCTCAGTTACAACGTGTAAACTTCACGGGGCTGGCTATGCCGGTAAAGGAGGGAAGGAGGGAGAGCGAGGAAGATTGAAAAGGAAGAAGGGACACACGCGCCGTATGCTCGCGCCAGTTCCGCGCGAGACCAGGTGGCCACCTTCGGACCCTATGACGCGCCGCCGAGAAACAGCCTTTACCCGATGATACTCCGATCTTCGAGATAGAGAGAACGAATAAAACGCATCTTCCGGTCGTATACCAGTCCCGTCTCTGAACCCCCCAAAGTACATCGGGGCCACGATAATTTATCCTCACCGAGAGGCAATTAACCGGACTTCTAAAAAAAAGACTCCGGTTAAAGTTACCGCTCCTGGAAGAGCCGCGCGGTTGACGACTGAGATTCGCAACAACCCGCTTGGTACTGACGACTAGGCCGAACGACGCGATCATCCGATTGTGAAAATTGACAGCTTCGAAGCCACTTTGGTAAAAGATTTGGGGGCTCCGCGGATCAGCGATGCTCTCGAACGAAGACACCCGGCTGAGAGAGCCGGCAGGGCAGGGGTACATCTCCCGGACGAGGTATATGGAAGCGGCGAGATGAACACCGGTGTGTTGTTCGGAGCGTTGCAATTAGCGCGTCATAAATCCCCGGGATAACGAGACACACGGCGCCCCAAAGGCGTCACCGATCCTCGTTCACCGGAGCATCGGAGGATAGAGCAACGGCGAAAGAGACGATCCAAAAGCGACACAAACCGAGGAAGAGAGAGCGAGGGAGGGAGCGCAGAGTTTACGTCGTTCGCCAACTCTTGCTCCTCTCACTTTGCCTTTTTCCCTGCTTCTTTATACGCGCATCCATCTTTCTCTCTTTCGGTCTCGGTTCTTTGGTTCTGGCGCATCTTTCGTGAACTTCCAACTTTCTTGGTGTACTCGCAGCTGAGAGAGAGACGGAGAGAAGAGAAGACGCGGGCGGCATGGACCCGTCGGTGACACGCTCGACGTCGCCGTTCCCAACGTCGACGACGACAACGACGACGCCGGAGTCGCGGCTTCCTCCTCGCCACCCCTTGCCCGCGACCGCGCCACTTTTCGAAAGCCGCGAGGAGCCTGATGTAGCCAGAAAACACACGGGCCATCCGTCTTGTGCCACTCGACGAAAATAACTCGAATTTAAGAAGTTTCTTCGTCGAGCGGAGCGGCAGTCCCCTCGTCTTTCGGGAACGCAAACCTCGCGAAAACAATACGAAGGCGGTGCGACCGGCTACCATCCGTACAACCTTCTCTCCGACTCATCCTCCGTTGCGCAATGGCCGACGTCAGCGTCGATCGACTATGGCTGTTCACACTTGTGCTCTTTGCGACGTTTAAGTCGGTATTGAAATTGAGATGAATTTATTCGATTAGTGTCAGGAATTCGTTTTATCTTAGTCATACGTAAAAGTTTCGAGGCTAAATTCAGTACGTATTCGGTTACGGATGTGCGTTTCGTCCTACCGAGGCAAGAGTAGGACAAACAAAGAATTTTTCACCCAACTGTTCCGGACGTACGCGCGAAGATCTATGGAGTTCGAGGCATCGAGTTAATCGAATTTCAATCGAAAGCAGATCGAATCTACGACGCAAAGATTGATCGCCACGGGCAAAAAAAGGGGCTTCGACGTACGATGGGAGTAACAACGTGAAAATTTATTCGCCATTTACGTCCATGAAACGCAGGTCGTTAGTAGGTACTCGTGCGGTCAGGCGCATAATGCGATCCCCGCTGGGTTTTGACTTTCTTAACCTCCGTGCGCGCGGCCAAACTTGAAACGGGAAAGAGCTAGAGAGCGAGAGAGAGAGAGGCTTGAGTTTCGGCTTTTCGAGGTGATACACCAGCAGGGTTTGCAGCTACTGCATCCTTTAACCCCTCCCACCCCATTTCCCCCGTCGCTCGATCTCACTCTTTCCGCAGCCCTTCCGCCGGCGTCGGTGATTTATCGCGAATGGAAAATACGAGAAATGAGGAGCGAGGCAGCAACAGCACCAACCACCCTGCACTGTATGAAATCGCGCGACGCGAGCCCTCCGGCTCCGTGTTACCACCCCTCGTTCGCCAAATAAAAATACAAGTAGCCCACTCTCCCGCGCGCGACCGCGAACAAAAAGCTTCCCCCCACCCCCTACCCCTCAACCCTCCATTATCCGCGAGCGGGCTTTTACCACCGAAAATTCAGCGACGCCCCGACGACGTATCGGATTATTATTATTCCGCGCCACCCAAACCGTTGTCCTCTCACCAATTTCGGGTATTCCTTGATGAAAATTCTTCTCGAAACTGCTTTTTGCTTTCTCTCAGCTTTACTACGAATTTCTTCATTTTTATTCCGACATAACGGGAATGAAGATTTTCGAAGAAGAGAAACGGAGAGACGAAAAAGAAAGTTCAATTATCTGTCGGACGCGGGTGCCGAAATTGAAAAAGAAAAAAGAAATAGTTTTATACATTTAATGAAATATGAAAACGTAATCAAAATAAGTAACCCAAATTTTGTATAGTTGATAAGCTAGTTTTTTGTAGTTAAGTAATAGGTTTCTCGAATTACAAGGAAAAATCGGTTCGCCGAAAACTTTGGTTTAAACAGTTGAGCGATTTTTTTTTTTAAATACAAAAATTACACTTCCGTTCAATATACTTATCAAACATCAATAGGAATTCATAAAAATTCAGCGCATCGAATTTGATCAAGCAATTTTTAAATTCAGAATACGCATATGTAATTTTGTTCAATTTTTAACATTTCAAGAAGTCATTTTTAATCTTAGACTTTGTGTATGAAATATTAAAAATATGTTAATGTCTAGAAATGATTTTTCATTTGCAACTAAAAAAGACAACATACCACCTAAACCTCCATTAACGGAATCGTCCATTGTCTCGTCATAACAACACGTGGAACGACTTTTAATGTAGATTTACAATATTATTTGTACACATACATTTATTCAATTTAATATATTTTTTTACATTGATACTATTTCCGATGTTATTTTATCAAACGGCATTGAAAAATTGGATCCTTCTTCGAATCACCCTCTCAGTATCCTAAACGCTAGGATGATAATCACTACACGTCATAACAAAGGTCATACGTCAAACGAAAATCCAAACCAGATGTGACAGCACGAGAATACTTTTCGTGGGGGCTGCCATTCCCGTGTTAGCGCAAGGTAGCGAGTAGGTATTGGGTAAGGTGTCTCGGGATAACCGAACCCCGACCGCGCGTTTCGAGCAACGCAATAAATATTCGCGGCACCTCTGGCAAGCGTGAATAATCCGTAGCACAGGGTCAAAACGAGAGCATAGCGCAAGAGAGAATAGACACCGCGCTTTCCCACTTCCTCTTTGGATAGAACACGAAAGACCGAGAGTCATCAGGATCTTGGACCACTTTCGAAAAATCTTCAGTATTCTTACGGATTTTTCATGTCCCAGTGCAAACCCGGAAAAATGCCCCCCCCCCCTGCTTCTGTAATCTGGTGAAAGTTTGCGCAAGAGCGTTGACGTTGTTTGGATCACTGCTTTGGTCTCCCTCTGCATCTCGGTCATCCCCTGGCATTGTCCTCGTAACAGGGACGACGAAGAAACCGTCGGCAGCCAGCACGAGTATCGAAGCAAAAGAAGAAAAGACGGAACGAAGCGAACGAGGAAACGGTAGAAAAGAATGGAAAAAAAAGAAAGTTAAAATCTCGTGAGAGTATTGTCGGTTGCGTCACCTTACAGGGGTGGCTGAACTCACCGTGGCTCTGTATGGTGTTTCTCTTCAGACTTTTGGAGGAAACATAGAATGAGAGAGGAACAAAAGAGAGAGAGAGTGAAAACGAGCGAGCCTCGAAGCTCGTATAATATCGAAATTTATGGTCATAGCTTGGTTTCATTTCACTCACGTAAAAAAACGCGGGCATGTGTATATATATGTGTTTTAACAGGGAAGAAAACTTTGAACCCCTCGTATCTAGTCAACGTTTTGATCACGACGCTTCCGGCTGGTTTGATGACGATTCAAAATTTGTTTACTGAATATAGAATTTTTTTAGGTATTTTTTGCAAACACTTTATTCACGTATTACGTGATTTCACGTGGAAATTAGTTTTACGTGAAAACGATTGTATCGTACGAAAACAGTAATAACAGGCAATGAAAAAAATATTTTTCGTTTGTACAAACGATAAAAACATCAACGTTATGACGAATCGATAAAAAGTATACGACAAAAAATTAAGGGTACAAAGTTTTTGTGATATTTTATCGAGCCCCGAGTTATCATCGTAAATAAAAATTGATATTCAGGTCCAAGAATTCTTCCAGCTCCATAACGACGAAGTTGCGAAGTATTTTTTGATCCCCCCTCGAAGAAGGTGGTCAAGGTTGAGAACAAAGCGACGACCGGAAAAAGAAATGTTTTCCGAGTACTCCAGGCTTTACGAGGAATCGCGTCAGGCCTGGTGGATTAATCGTTCGATAACAAGACGATGGCGTGACTAATCGAGCCGATCAAAATTACGGGTGTCTCGCGATCGATGCGCCTGCAGAATTCTTCGTACGGAGTTTTTGATGCCTCAAGGTATCGGAAGAGGTACGACCTCACACGCGCGTCTCACAGACGTTCGTACAAGCGTTAGCCGACGACTACAGACGGCGCAGTGACCAAACGTAGGTGAGACGAAGAACCGGATGGGAGGCATCGATAACGATCTTCGTACTCCGATTGGACGTACACTCGTATCGGCGGCGGGTCGAGGAATCACGAGAGGTGGTCGAGGTGAAAATCCCGCGAAACAAAGTCGCGATCTATCGTCCCAAGGAGGTCCGTATAAACCTCGGATTTCGCGCGAAAGAATTATGTTCCCGTTAACCCTGAAATTCGAGGGACCGCCGAGAGCGTTTAGAGAGAAGCTGAATAAGAGGAAGACCGGTAACTCGAAGGGAACGATCAAGAAGAAGAGGAAGAAGAAGAAGAAGAAGCAGAAGACGATGAAGATGAAGCGGGAGAAGAAGAGGAAGAAGAAGGAGAAGTCGAAGAGAGGCGGTGAAAATCACACTTGCGCGAGATAAATCACCCGACAGTGCCGGAAGTGGTGGCTCTCGAGACCGATATAGCCAAAGCACAGAGAGAACTAGTTCCAACTTCTTCTTCCCCCACCTTACTTGAATGGAACTCACTTGACTCCACTATACGTATAATTTACTATACTCCTTGCATAAACTATTCCACCGAGATCCAACCGCGACGCTCCAACGTCAAGAGAATATTCTTCAATTTTGAACCGGTGGTGGAACAAAATTGTCGCCCGGCAATGTATTCCTGGAAGAATTTTTAAAAATGAAACTCACTCGAATTCTTATCGACCGGGGCAAACGTACTATGTGCGGCTGAGACGAGTGAATTATCGTTCGAGTCACGAAAGAATTATTGGACACGATTTTCGCTGAAATTTCACTACTTTTTTTTCCCCCGTGTCAACTCGGCTTTGAGATCAAGAATATTGGCGAAATGAAAAGTTGGTCGTGTCAAATTAAACGAATTAAAACGATCGCTCGAAGCAACCGAAATTTAAGACGAAAACACTGCTGATCAAACTTTGAACTTGTTTTCTGAAAATGTTAATTCGTAAAGATTCATGACCAAGAGATTGATTGATCTAAGTTTCAAAAAACTACGTTCCATCATCGCGTTTGGCAGTCAATTTATGAAACATTGAAAAATTCATTTTAACATTGAGTTAATCAGCAATAATTAGAAAATTCAATATATATCGAGTATTTGTACAATTATTGATAACGATACGACAAGAGACAATTCCCCCATTACGAACAAAATTTGTATCACTCCAATAGTGCCTTAATTCCCAATGAATGTACAGAATCGATACGGATCCTCTCGGCCGATCATTTATCGGTGAAGCGAGCGAAAACTGTGCTTACGCGTCGTCGTTCATTTGCGCGATCGCAGGCATTCGCAAGGCAATCGTTATAATGATCGGGGCCCAGTGGTCGCATTGACGTATCGCCCGGGATAATACATAGGACTCGTAAAGCGCGGTTATGACACACACACACACACACACACACACCACGAGAATTATACACGTCGAGGTAACAGATGCGTTGCACGCCGTGTGTGACGTGGTCTAACGCGTCATTGATAGCTTCCCCGTGTTCCCGCACTCCGATCCTCATCCTCCTCGTTCTCTTAGCGATCCCATCCGCTGGATTTTCCTCGCGCTCTGATGCTGCATCTGATCGCTCCTGGGCGACACTCTCTCTCTCTCTTTTTCCCTCCCTCCATATATGTATATATAAAGAAAAAGCGAGATACATATATATATATATGAATATGTTTATATATCTTCGTTCTCTTTTTAACCCCTCGATTTCTCCTCTTTCGCCCTTTCCCGTTGCTACCCTCCATCAAATTTTCCAATCACCCCCGTCCATTCCCTTCATTTCCTGGCCAGCCGGGAGCTCCCCTCGCGTCGCACCGCCCCGCGGGAACGTTTGCCGGCGTGTCCCCTCGTCAGCTTCGCTGACGCGAACGGAAGGGACGTAAATGCGATGGGGTCCCCGAGTCGTCCACCAACCAGCTCGCACGAAACTATTCCGCCATCTCTCTTGCTACGGACACGCTCGCCTCCGACGTCCGCGATCTTATTTCTGGCTCGCTTCAACATTTTAAATTCCCGATGGCTCGTTCCGTTTGAGCAATAATATTTTCATTTTTTTTTTCTATCCCTCAAATAGACCGCGAGCTCCCCGGAAATAATGTCTCGTCGGTTCCGTCGCGTCTATCGAGCAAGTGCGCGTGTGGAGAATAATTCGGGATAAACAATCGTTTAAAACTTTTTAGACGCGTTAAAAGAAAAGTTCGGCGCTTCGGGTAACTCGGATTGAGCGGAAGGTCCAACGGATGATGATGCAGAAATTCCAGATTTAAGGTAAAATTGTTATTGCAGCGATGGAACTGTTCGTTAAACTGTACACGAGGTTATATGAAACGTTTTTTTTAAGACGGTGCACAAAATTTAACGGTATCTGATAAGCTAGTTGATTGGCAATTTGGTGCAATTATACAGTGTAACGATAGATTCGTCGTGACCAACTTTCTTTTTTAGCAGATTTTTAATATTCGAGAATAATCTCGATCGACGAACGAAAACGAAATTAGAAAAAATATTTAAAAACGTATTTTTAATGATCGACGCACGATCACAAAATAAAAATCCGTACGAGTCCATATTTTCCTTATAAATAAAAACGACACTTATTTTTGTTACATATCTACCGAGTGACCAAAATGTACTACTGAAATCTTCACGCTGAAAAGTTCTACCCCAGACTATCGATAACGTATTTACATTGTCACTGGAACAAACGTTCATCGATTCCTTTCCAAACGAATCGCCTTTAAACAACCCTGCCATGGGAGCCATCGCAGTAATGCCTAAAAAATAAGATTTTTCGTTCACTCGTCCAATTCGTTCGGTGCCCTTGGGAGTTTTCTCTCAAAGATTTCTCGATAATCGGTGACACGCGTGGCGAGCAGCGAGAGAGTAGCGAGTGGAACTTTTTTTGGTTCCGGTGCGAGAAGCACTGAAAGTATTTGCGCTTATATGTACTTATATACATAGACATATACAAAGAGGGATTCGGAAGATGAGTATCGCGCTTTTACAGGACAGCGACTCGCGATGCGTGTGGCAATAACGACGAGGACACGCTTCGTGGAACACCAGGAACGCAAACCCAGCTCTCCTCTTACACGTACGTAAACGTATAACCGTACGGATATACAGCGTCGAATACGCGTCTAAAGAGCCGCAAGGGGGTTGAGCCGGCACCCTCGTGGAATTCGATTGGCGCGTCGATAAAATTTGTTGACGGTACGCGAGTAAGAACCGAAATTGTAACGCACCGTTGAAGGGATTGCCACAGCGATCCGCGGTTTGTACGTGTGCGTACCGAGCCGTACGTACGGGTTCTCTTGCGCCCGCAGCCGCCGCGGCCACCGTGGTAGATCCCTTCGCGAATTGCGCGCGGCACAACGTGTCGCAACAAGAACCGCGATGAATTACGGTTAACAGTGGAATTCGTGTTTCTTGCAAGGGGTTGCGTGCGTGCGAGCAGCGAGTCGTAAGAAGTGGCAATGCTAAGGTTTGCTATAATTGTATCTGAGAGAGAGAGAGAGAGAGAGAGAGGGAGAGTGGGAGATAAAGAGAAAGAGAAAATCCAGAAAAAAAGAGAGACAGTGGTCCTTTGGAATTCAACCGCGGACGCAATTACAATTAAGAGCGGTTAGCGAATTAAGGAACGCGTCTCGCAGCGTCAGACCGACTGGCCGAGCATCCGGCACGCGGCTGTACAAATGAGAAAAGCTCATTCTCGGGACACGCGACTTCGAGGACTGTCCTCGCGTTTACCTTTCGGGCCCGTTTTTTGTTTTATCAAATTTATCGAAGTACGAGTATTTGTCGAACGCGCCGTTAAACGCGAGCGTCTTTTTGATTACTTTGGAACATCTTCGACAATAATTTGATGAAAAAGAATTCAGAGTACCGCGCGATTTTTTTTTAGAACGAGGATTGCTATATTTTAATACGAGAATTGCTGTATTCAAAAAAACTGAAACGATTTGACACAGTTTTCAGCATTACTTCGATCAATGTCACGAAGCAAATACAGTTTTCAAGAGTTGCGTCGACGTTTCTCTGTACTCAAAATATAATTTTGTATCGAATCACAATAATGCGCATTGAAACGAAGAAAAAATCATACAAAAGTGTGATTTTTCCGTTTAAGTTGCAAAATGTTAAAGTTACGCGTGAAATTCGATAAATCGCGGTTTCGTTTAATTCCACGTATCGCATTAATGTCCGCTCGTTCTTCTTCTCGCCGATGTCCCTCGTGCGAGTTTCATTGCGAAAGCGCACACTCCGCGGAGTACGACGTCGAGGAGATAAGAAATCTTTCCGCGTCTCGCGAGCTTAGACCGCAGCCGCCATCGTGACGTTTTTCGAAGCGCGGACTTTGCGCTCGTTCCATTCCCGCATACTTCGATGCTGCAGCACGGTACGGTTTACTTTGTACAAAGTGCTCCCTACGCGTCCAGCCGGACGACGCTGTGTTGTATAATCCCACGTGCGCGCCAACGCGTTAACGAGAATGAAGAACGAGGCACGCGCTCGGACGCGAAGAGACGAGCGAGACCGTAAAATCGGGAGATCAACGCGACCAGACTCGCGGCGTGTATCGCTCGGGATCGCCACGGCCAAAAATCCACGATTCAGACGTCCGCGTCGTGCCCCCCAACGACTCCCAACAAACTTACGACGCGCAAACTTGATCGATCATCGTTTCGGCTTTCGTTATTGCGCGTTTGTTGGAAATTCGACTCGAGACTCGAATGGATGATGCTCCGGGACTATGGTGGAAGAAAAAAGAACGTGGATTTTGGACTCTCCGCGAATACTATTTTCGCGGTCCACGCGTCGTGATTTCACGCCCCTGTTGGTTTATAAATGAAACTTCGACTCTCTCATGGATCAAAGCTAAACAATTATTTCTGCAACGACGTTCACAAGTCGCTGATGAAATCAGGTAAAAGTTGAACCAAACGTGGCAAGCGAGGTTTCGATTAAAATATTCTAACGATTTGTGCAAAATGTATTATTACTTATCCATAACAGTATTTAAGTTTCTTTACGATATCTCTAATGATATTATCGATAGCGATCACACGAGTCGGGGATTTAAGAATCTTGTATGTTTGTCGAATATTCGGGAGTTTGAAAAAAACTTGTCGTAATAAATGTGTACAAATTTGATACCCTTCGATTCGTAACTCTTTTCAAAGCGGAGTAACACCAGACGTCGAAATCGCTTGGAATCGATGAATTTGTTTATTTTTAAATAGCCGATGATACATCGGATTCTAAAATCCTTAATTGCGATGGACGTTTGATTATAAAAATAACCAGACATTCCCCTTTTCGAATAAGTATTCCGGTGACATCCGCCAATGACGGAACAAGTCCGATTGAAAAATGAACGTGGGCAAAGTTTGGGAACGGAACGAATCGGACGTTCCTAGGCATTCGGCTATTTCGTAAATCTCGATAAATAAAACTTGAAAATTCGGCGGGACATAAAAATCGTTCGGAGTTTCAGCTGGGTGGTATTTCGGGGTCTCACCTCCGGCGCCTCTTTTTCCGTCGTCTCCGTCGGCGTCTCGGCCTGCCGACTCTCCCTCTGATGGCAGAGGGAGTTGTACAGCTCAGCCGCGTCTTCAGGGCCGTTGCTAAGCTCGTAACGTTACGAAGGTGTTCCTCGTCGTTGGCGGCCTCGTATCCCTGCACCGGGGACCTTGTATACGCCCCGGCGCTGGGTCCCGTCGTGGTTGATACCGTCCACCGTTCGCCTTCCACCGGATCGTTGCCTCCTCCACGCGTCCTCTCCCTTTACCCCTTTGCCGGCGTTTCCACCTTAACTCTCCCTGTTCGGGGTGCTCACCGTTCGTTTGGCAATTTTTCGCCGCCGCTCGGACACGCGTCCCGACGCAGCCGGCTCCTCCAGTCACCGTCTTCGCGCCGCTACCTTCGTATCTCTTCGCTCGATCCTCAAAGACTTCCGGCGCTCTCGCGTCAGCACCATTTGTCACCCACCCTTCAACCTTTAGGTCCGAAGGTGCACGGGCGTTCGTTGATCCATCAACCATCACCTCGGCCACTTCCTCGTTCGAGCTTTCCTTTTTGTTTATCGTTTTTCTTGATTTTATAGTTTTCACGATTTCCAGGAGCAAAGCTGTCCCTCGAATCACCCGGGATTCAACGAAACGCGGTGTTTACCGCTTCGATATAAATATCTCGGATTCTATTATCAAAATATCCTATATCCTCGGTTTGCAAGCGTTTTGTCTGTCCTCTTAACGGTCATAGTTGATCCGCTCTTCCGTAAAACTTGTGCACTTTTGATTGTCCTCGGGATCATTTGGACTCTTGATAGTCGACGTACGCGTCTAATGCTTTATTGTCTATATTAATTTCCGCATGGACTCCGCGAGATCGTACGAAACATTTTCCCTATTCCGTCTCTCTCTCGAAGGTTCGAACGGCTCGTGAATGGGATCACCGATACTGGTTCTTTCTCAATTGATTCTGACTCACTGCTCCGCGCGGCTGCCGATGAAGAACAATAAAAAATAAGCGAGCGGTATCTCTAGCGGCGCATGCGACGATCAATCATTCATCCATTGGCGCTTCAACCAAGTTCCCCCCACGAGTAATTATTTGTCTTTTCCCGTCACGCGTTCCAATCTTTTCTTTTTTCACTTCTCGCCTCTCGTTGAAAAATGTATATTCTCACTGATGAATTCGTCCATCGATCGTCGCGCGAAATTCACTCGTAGATGCGCGCGTGGGAGTTCGACGATCGTCCGCGCGGCTCGAAAAATTTTTTGCACGAGTTCCGGGCTCTAGTAGTCGAGGGACGTTTGACCGGCGACAGGAATTCTGACGCGAGAGTTCGTCCGAGTCTCGGTTCTCCCGCGTCCTCTCCCCTTCCCCCGTGACTTTTTACGATCTTTGGGTCCGTACGTGCGAGACCGAACACCAGAATTCGTCTCATCCCTTCTTTTCAAACCGCTCCGCCGGCTCGGAACTTTCGCCGGGATCCCTCGTAACTTCGTTTCGCAACTTCCTGTACTTGCTCGAATTCCTTCCTCAACTTGACTACCCGCGCTGTTTTTTCGTTGTTTGCATTCGTGAATATGCCGGGTGTTCGATCCGCGGTGATTTTTACGAGATACGACGAGGACAAGGTCAGAGTCGTGCCTTCGAGTCGATGTTGAACCGTCTTCGGGTAACCGAGGACAGCGGAACGTTCGTCCTTAAGCTACACATTTCTCGACCCTCCGTTTTTTTTCGTTTCCCTTTTTCTTTTGCTCCGCTGCGATCCGAGGATGTTCCGGGGACTTTCCCTCGCGCGCGCAATGGCCGAGGGATGAACACCGGCCGCACGTGCTCGGGGTCTCTCACACACGCGTACGTCGCGAGCAGCGGCGATGCACGAGGAGAGACGTTTTCACGTTGGTCGAGGGAACGATGCCGACCCTCGGGGTTTCCAAGAACGTTCGAACAGACTTCCAAATATCCGTACCTCTGAATCTTCTTTCAAGCGATTCGCGGCGTTTCGCGATACCGCAAAAAAAAAATCCTGCCACTGTAAATATCAATGAGAAGAAATTCTCGTGAGTAACCGAGTCTGTATTTTGACGGTAGTCGGAAAGCGAGAGTCGCTCGAATTGATCAACGTGGGATCACTTCCGGTCACCAATGGCCACTCGTCATTGGCCGAGTCCGTTCGTCATCGCGGAAATGATCGAAACGACTCACTCGCCGTACTTTGACGATAAAAAAAAAAAATATGAAAAAAAAGCAGCGATGAATGTCGCGTCGTGACGAGCGAAGGTTAATATCAACCGCGTTGACAGCGATCCAACATTCACGCGGAGTAACACCCCGATCACGTTACTTTCCAAGACATGGGACGACTGTGATCCGCGAATTCCGTTCTGCCGCTGCCGCTTCGCAGCCTCCGCACACCGCGCGCGCGAGGACCAAAGCTAGAGAGAGAGAGAGAGAGAGAGAGAGAGAGAGAGAGAGAGGAGAGCGAGATCGCCGCGAAGCGCCCTGCACATGCGTTGAGGCGTCTGCCACCCACTTTTCCCCTCTTGCCCTCGGAAGTTGCGCCACCAAGCTCCCCTCTCGCCCTCCGAAATTTTCCTCTCCTTGTCTCACGCTCGCTCACATTCCAGATGTACTCGTACACACCCACGCGGATCCACAAACGCGCGCACACACACCCAAGCGTATCCTCTCTTTGCCACTTTCGTTCCATCTCACCCTTGTACTTTCCTCCCCATCCTCCGATTTCCCTTTATCGTCTTGCTCTTTCCATCCCTTCCAAAAACACTTCCGAGTCTCCGCGGTCTCTTCTTTCTCCACCCGAGCCCGCAAAAGGGCTTCCACCCGCGCGCTTTCGGGATGTTTCGAAAAAGGTCCCAGGTTGAGATATTCCGGCTCGAAGTCTTTCTTCTTTACGCCCTTCCGTTCGAGAGGGACGAATATACGTATGGAGTGAAAACGAGGGGTACAGCGCCCCGTCGCACCGTTCCTTTGTGCGTCAACAAAAGCCTGAGGCCACGCTATCGCGAAAGCCCTGCCGACCGCCTCCTCCTCCTCCTCCTCGTCCTCTTCCTACTCCGCCCCGCTTTCCTTCACTCCCACGCACCACCGTAGCTCTTCGAGATTCAACCACCCACCCCGTGCCACGGTGGCACCCTCGCGTTCGCACGTATCCGTGGATTTGTGTCAATGCCGCCTCTCTTCCTGCACCCAGATATTGCCCCCGTTTATCCATCGCTCTTCCGTTTGTCTGAAAATGTCTATGGACGTACACGCGCGCGGATATTCGTGAATTTTCGTCGCGCGAAACGCGAGTCCACGATCCCGACGCTCCGGCGAATCTTCGATAAAATGGCCGTTTCTTTTTCTTTACTCCGCGATGCGTCCCGGCTCTTTTCGCACGCGAGGCGGCGAGAAGAGAATCTAATGGATTCGGCGATGATGGCTTTGATGTATGCATTTGGAAGATTTCAACGCGATCGCGAATGCAATCTTTTTTATTGATTTTTGTGGACTTTTGGCATTTCAGGGAGTCATAAAAATAAATAAATAAATGAAAAATAGAGAAAAGAGATCGGTACGTTCCAAATGCAAATATTATCCCCTTCCGAAATAATATTTTCGTGGATTCCCTTGTCGAAATTTAAAAACGGAATTTGTATTTACTGATTTATTTTTGGTTTTTAGAATCTATAAATAATTTTCCAAAGAACGCAAATCTGTAACCTTCCGATAACTAATTCTTAAAAATCGTACATTTGGATATTTGATAACTGCGAGTGATTTTTTTTTACGATCTACGTTGACACATTCGTCAAATCGCGAAATGCACTCGTCTCTCCCGGTTCAACGTATGATTCGCAGGTCGTTTTCTCGCTCGTATAAGGTCTCGCGCGTTCCGATCCATTTGTATGGAACACGGGTTCGGTGAAAGACCGGGATTCAACGCTCGAAAGGATTAGACGCGAGAGCCGTGGAGGAGAGAAAGCGGGATGGAAGGAAGAAGGTAGAAATGTGACTGACGAGAGTCGAGCGAGTGCACCGAGCACGGAAAGCTCCGGTACGTGCTCGGCCTACGCGTCCAGCGGAAAAAAAAGTATATAACGCGCAGGCATACCGTCTCTCTCTCTCTCTCTCTCTCTCTCCGTCGAATCCGCGATTGAGAAAGGTGAAAAGAGCGACGTATAAAATTGCAAGGAAAATCCCAGAGTTCGCGTCCAACGTGAGCGTCGAATAGCTGACGGATTCGGTCGTCAATCTTTCGGCGAGCGCGGATCGTAGAGCTATCGCCTCGCCGTGCAAGAGAGACCTTTCTCCCTGTCTGCACTCGTGCGAACGCTAGCCGCCATTATTTAAAATAGAGAATTACGCGTTTCGTAAATGCAAAAAGAACGAAAGTACCCTTCAGAAATTTACGCATATTCGCGTTCGATTTTCCATACTTCAATATTTCTTTTTGCCGCTGAAAAGGCAAGTATACTATTTTTACGCTTTAGCTGCGTACAGGTGGTAAACGTTTAAACGCTTTTTATAGGTTAGAAAGCGTGTAAATAAACAATAAATATCTGGTGCTTGAACACGGCTATACGTGAAAATTTCATAAATTAAAAATGAATTCAAATACTCCAGTGAAAGTTCCATTTCAAATTCCGTTTACGAATTTGCGCAAACCGTGCTTATATTTCCGGCTACGAGTTATTTGATAAAAAAGGAAATGAATTTTATCGATTCGCAATGTGCATTGCTGGTGGTATTCTAATCGAAAGACCGCGTTGGTTTCGTCTTACGTTTCGTTTTTTTCTCTGTTATTTTTTTTTCGCGATCCTCGAGCTGAACGTTCCTACCGATTGACCGTCCCAATACCTGCTACGTTTCCTCCTAACTTCGGGTATCGCATTGGCACGAGGGCACGGAGAAACCGCGGAGAACGAGCGTCGGTAATGTAATCCGGTAACATTGAAAGCTAAGCGATCATCCGCGTAACCGGAGGGCCCGGGCGAACGCTGCGCGTCGAGTAATCGGACTCTCGTTATCAGCGCTATCAGTTCGCCACCAATAATTCAAGACCGATGAAACCATCGGAACGAGCACACACCGTATTCCATTCTCGCAATCGCGATCGTCCGCACCTCCGAGTCCGCAATTACGAGATTTCAATTATAAATAAGAGTGCGCGAGGTAAAAACTCACCTCGAGCTCGAAGGATCCTCGGATCATAGATCGTGATCGACAAGCGAGAGATTACGGCAAATAAATCGAAGCGGCTTACCTGCAACGAAAGAAGAAGAAAAAAAAATGCAATCTTATTAATTTTTATTTAATTAAAACAACACGCGAAAGTACGCTTAACCGGAGGTCATTAATTAGCGTTCCTTTTCTTATTTTCTTTTCGGTGGAAAAGAGCAAACCCGTGAAATCGTTGTTCACGGGCTAATAATGCAAGTCTACACGGTATTACCTACGGCTGCCGATGTACGGATAATATAATGAGACCGATGCTATTCTTTTTTTACATATTTTTTTTTTTAATACGGTCGACCGATACGCGGGTATAAATATTAATGCTGTTACCTCGTAAAGATCCGACGGACACGTGAGCACGGGAGGATTATTCGCGAAACTATTCCTCGTTGTGCTCCAGATATCACGGGGCCTGCTCCGCCATCAGGCCTGTTACGTAATTAACCCTATACACGTATATAGGCGGGTAAAGTATCATCGCGCGGTTGACTGTACGGCGAGAGAGGGTCAACGAGCCCGGCCCTCGAGAATCAGCAGTTAATTATAATGGCAAAATAATTCACGACGATAACGATCTTCCGCGTACATCCATATCCAACAAATACGCGCTTCCACGAAATCCTACCTAGTCCAGTAGCACCCCCGAATTCCCCAGACGACGTTTAGTTATTTCACTGCGCTCGAATGCTTGCAACGAAACGAAGGGAGGAACGAGAGGAAAAAAAAAAAAACAGGAAGAACGGTACGCCTCGTCTAACGAAATACAATTGGTGCGCCCGGAGGGAGCGGATTCTCTCTTCCGTCTACGAGCAGTGAGGACCAAGAGAGATAGCGCGGAAGCGTGACAAGCAAGCCCGAAGGACGCTCCTCGCGATAAATTACTCCGTCGACGATCTTCTCGCGTCATTCTCCTCTGCAGCGGAGAAAATAGAGCGACGCGCGACCGAGGGAGAGAAGGATAAAACGAACGAAACTCGGTCTCCGGGCGCGAAGGGGCCTCGTCGTCGTCGTTTCGAGGACGTCCCGAGTTTCCTCAGCGACTCGTCTCCATTTTATTCGGCAGATGTTGGAGAGGAGCTTCGAAGGATAATAGAGCAGGTGGAAAAGAGGGGAGGAACGATCACGAATTATAAAAATAAGAGCTTGAAACGTTGGCGTTGTTTGGGTTCGTTTGGGTTGGGAATTGGAACGAGTGGACGTACCAAGCCCAAGCAGACACGTGACCGGGAATTCTCGGCTTTTTATTAATTGTCAATTAATACCGTTGAGTAATACTTATCGCGTCACGAATGACAGTAATAACGGAATGTACCAATGTAATCAAGATGATTACTTTTGTATGTCCTCTTTTATCGTATTACTTCTATTAATAATAATTGACACCCGCGAATGCTATCGTAAGAAATATTTCGTGACAGGTGACGAAAATTATTTGCCGTTATAATGAAATATGTAATGGAGAATGTTATCGAAATAATAAATTAAACACACCTCCGATTTAATCCCCCAAGGATTCCGAAAACGCTGAATCTCGTCATTCTCAATTTTCTCGTTCCAGTTTATTTCCCGATTTATTTCCTACAACGTTCCTGGTCACTGCTCGTTCCCTGGCCCTGTTCCTGATCAGTTTACCCGAAAGAGAACGGAGAATCAGGACCTAGTCTCAGAACCGTTACATTACGAATCTATTAGACGAGGAAGGCCTGGCCAGATGATATTACTTGAATGATGAATATATATTGTACGATGAAAAGACGGATCAGAGGTAGTACTTTATCCCTGCTAAAATTTCTACACGGGAACGAACCGCGTTGGACTACTGTTTCATCATCCTCCATCATCGGGTATCCGTGGAGCTAGCGAGGAAAAAGAAAACGCGAAATAAGAAAGAACCGAAATGGACGACGCGTCTGGGGATTTCGGAAGGCGAGAAATTAGCGGAAGAGCGTTGCTGGCTTTTCTCGCTGTGGCGAACAGCCCCGGTCTAAGCTTTTGGGTGAAGTACAACGTCGTGTGTCGGCTGACGCGAGAGCGACGGGACGAAGAGCTAACTCGCGAGAAACCGGGGAACGCGAGGAACGAGGATAAGGGCACGAGAGAGACGAAGAGAAACGGAAGTAACGCGACTAAGAAGAGAGGGCCAGCGGCCAGCGGCCGTGAAACAAAGGCGGTAACCGCCAGCCCGTGTAATTGGACTTGGTGGAGAAAGAGAACCCTCTCTCTCTCTCTCTCTGCTTATTCTTGTTTTTTTTCCTTGTTTTCGTTATTACTTCCCGTGTTTTCTCCCCCTTAAAATGAGAGCGTTCAGTTGCGAATAGCAGCGAAAAATTCCAGGAATATGAAGTTCCTTCGTATTCTTACCCCTACGAGCCTCGGCGCTAAGGGAAAACGAAACGTGTACCGAGAATCGGATCGATCGAATATATTCTGGAACAACGGCACGATAAGATGAAAATTTCGATTCCGGGCCATCGCAACACGAACCGATACTCCGAGATTCAAACGTTTCACCTTACCAAGCTCCATTAGGTTTCGAATATAATATACCTATTTGAGACTCCTCTCCTCGGAATCAACAAACCCCGTCCATCCTGCTCCACCTGCGCGTCTCGATGTTAACCTCCACAGCCCTAGAACCCTCCTCGTCACCAAAGCAGCTTCGTTCGCGTCGCGATCGAATCATCCGAGTCCATCCGCTCCCCTCCGCTCACGAGTAGAATCGCGGGCCGGCAATCGCACCCCAATGACTTCAATTAGAGGCGTACAGTCGGTGCGCCGGATATCAAGAGGATCAACAAAGTGGCGGGGCCTGCAGTTGTGAATATTACCAAGGGCAAAGTGGCTGAACGTTACGAGAGGTGGTTCGAACGCGCTCGAATATCAGACCGAGTAGAGATAGACGGATAGTTCCGTGGGACAGCGGGAGATTCCCGGCGGGTCCCGCGGACCGTGTCGCGGTCGCCCGAACGCCTATATACACGCGCACGGAGTCAAGCCGGACCGTTGGCTACCATAGGAGCATCAGCGCGCAGATTCCCCTCCTTCTCGCTCCGAGACGCGCTTCTTTGTCGCCTGTGTATTACACTCTCGTGTGTGGACCTCTCCGGTCTTCTCTCTTGTCTCGGTGCGCCGTCGAGTTGCCACGGTGCCTCGGTTTGCTGCGCCTCCTTACTTCTCCATCCGCCCTCCCCTGCTCCTCCTCTTTGTCCAACTATCCTCTTCAGCCCGACGACCCATAATTCCTTCTCCTCTGATGGCTGACACCCGCCGTATCTCACGATCGCAGATACGAGCGCGATGTCTGCTTCGCCACGGTACTACACCACTGCCTATAGTTATAAGGAGTTTGGACGGCCTCGGGTTTAGAATAGCGTATATGTCGAGCCTATGGTGCCTTCGTCCGCGTGAAAGTGTTGCTCGTGTACGCGTACACGCGTCCACGAGCGCACACCTACAATAGTGAAGTACAAGTTCAGCGTCAACGCTGTTGTACGAAATTGTATCGAGAGGGTGTACGTACATGTTCCACATTCGTGCGCGACGATTCGGTTCAACGGAAGCCCCTCCGCTCATACGCTGAAGGGAGCGCGAGATGTGACCTAATTCATTGATTACGAGGAGTATCAGCTCCTCTGTAGTCGATCTCCCATTGTCCTTGTTACGTCTGATCGAGAGAATTTATGTTCACGCGTTACGCACGCGTCGTCATTCTTCGCATTTTTGCACCCGATACTGCAACAGCGTGATGATTCCTCTAACCGTGATTCAAACGTATTTATCCCCCTCCCCCCAGGGAACGATAATATTTCATAGCCCTAGCTGGTGTCAATAATACAGCAGCGCTTAGTGATAATTTTGCAGTTCCGTTAAACGTGCGCGTGTGTTAAACGTAATCACCAAATTCATCGGTATACGTCAGCTGCATTATTTTCTATATGTACGATTAATCCGTTATTATACCGGTCCTGTACATTAAACGTTTTGAGAAAATTACAATTGAGGGAAAGTACACGAAATAGAGTTGAACTCGTATGTAATTTGTGTAATGCAACAAGTTGATGCTGCGTTATGATTTAAGAAAAACACATGGTTCCTAAAATTGCTAAGCCTTAATTACTGAAACTGCAAATGATTTGCGTCTTAATGATGAGTACACGTTACCATGTTTCTTTTTTTGGGTAGTCAATTTTCATAAGATCTTCGCACAAATTATATTTGGCAAATATTAAAATTAAGCATTTGAATCGTCAAAGCTAAAATAAAAAATATTAATACCTGATAGGTTTTCATTGGTTATTGATACTTTCCATTTATAGCTGCGTCAGATTTAAATGCCAATAAACTTTAGAAAGTTCCACTGTTTTCAGACCGGTTTTTGTCGCAGCTGTCATAGATTTTTCTATTCCTGTGATCCGACGAATGCTGTTGTCGAATACCATGAAACAGTCGTCTACATTGAATGCATTCGAAAGCAGTATTCTTCCTTCAAATGTACCAGTATTCTTCTTTCATACGAGAGCTTCCATCCCGATAGAGACTTTTGATCGAGCCTCATTTTGAGCACCACTGGGAGTGGGCCGAGCGTCCAACCAGAAACTCGCTCGAGGCCTCGTACACAGTATCGTTCGCTTCGCCAACGATTCACGTTCGGTTTTCATTACTATTTTCAATTCGGAAGGCGCGACCGCACGCCCGTCGTACAGAAGGCCGCCTCGTACCACCAGAGCCCTGGTAACATTTCCGTACAACTGTTTCCCCACGGTTATTTCTTTTCCGTCCCCTTGACGCGAGCCGTGGCAACGATATTGAATTGATAACTCGTTTCGCGTTGTTCCTTTTCCCTCCCGTCTTTTCATTCAATTTCCGGAATGTGCGCGGGAGCTGCGTGCTCTCGAAGACGGGAAATCGGATTTACGTCATAACTTCGAAGCTGAAACTCGGGGTGTAGTCAGAGCCTGGGAGATTAGACGTTCGATCGCTTGTACATCGAAACCCTGGACGTTCCAGGAGCGCGGAACGAGAGAGAGAGAGGGAGAGAGGGAAAGGAAGAGTAAGAAAGGAAATTAGAAGAGGAGAAAAAGAGGGAGAGATAGGAAGAAAGAAAGAGAGAGAGAGAGAGAGAGAGAGATGAAAGGGATGAGGAGGATGGGCTATAGGAGCGCTCCTCTCGGTTGATACGGTCGAGACCATCGTCTATAGAACGGAGAATCCGGCTGTTGTAGCTGAAGTCTCAGCGGGGAATAGCTCGCAAGAGTGAGTGAACGAACTGCGGAGGCCGCGCAACGCCAAGAGAGAGGTTCATCCTAACGCATACCCTGAAACGTACCCACATACACGAGCACCCGTGACGCTATCGAACGAACGGTCCTGATCCTCGCGACTCGAGACGTCAAAATATGAGGGTTACGCCCTTTTCTCTCGAACACGATATCGGACACGCATATATCCATACACAGGTATACGTATCCGTTCACACGTGTACATACATACATAGATACGTACGTACATACAGATGGTGTTCCATGGGCAAAGCTGCCGGGCAAGTTTCGCTCGAGAGCGTGACGGGGGTGGAACGCTTACTCGCGAGATGGCGGGAGAAAGAGAGATCGAGGGAGAGCGGGAGGGAGAGAGAAGAGAGACCGAGCGATACAAGGGTGGCTGGTGGCGTGCCACGGAGTCGCGCGGGGGTTGGAGGGGTTGAACGGGGCGAAAGGAGGACCTCACCGGGAAAGCGAGAGGGACCGAGAGTGGCACGCGAGGGACGAGGAGCGGGAAACGCCACCGGAGGGGTTGAAACTGGTCGACGTTCACTCTCGTCGTTTCACGTTGCTGTGTGCACGTCGGTAGCGGTTCGCGCGCGCTCGACGCCGCAACCTATGGGGTGGCTAAAGGCCGACGAGGGGCGGAGGGGTGGACGGCCACGCGAGGGGATGAGCCCCCTCGGAGTTGGAGCGATGGCGGAGTATTGATTTAGTGGGTTTCACCGTCTCCTTCTATTTGTCTCCTCTCGCCTCCCCTCTCGCTTCCACCTTCTCTATACGTCTCGCCCTCGAGAACGGCTCTCTCGCCGCCAACGAGATCTTCTCCCGTCTATACAGGTATACCCCAGTTTGCGCGCGCGCACGAGCACCCAACGCGGATCCACGTGCTACTACCAAGCCCGACGTGGATGCCCCGTCCATCCCCGGATCTCCGAATATACTTGTCCTTTCAGCGAACTCCCGGCTACCCCGGATCAACATTTTCGAAAGATATTGCCAAACCGCGGGGATCGTGTGAGAAATCCTTCGAGTGAGCACCCGTCCTACCCTTATTCGACACCGTTGCTTTTTTCCCATACCTTAGGCTCGGAAGAATTGAGAGGGAAGCGAAGAGGAAACGGCCGACTTATCTCGAGGCTACCTTCGGTCGCAGGGTCAGCGTGTCGGTCAGCATTTTTATTTCCGATAGGGAATATATGCAGGGAACGAAGAGTTCGCCCACGGAAACTCCCTCGAACCCCCTCAATGCCCAATTATGTTCGTTTTCTATGCTACCGCGTGTTATTATTTGTCGAATAACTATGGAAGATAATAACGGTGATCGAAAGAGCTCGATCTACCAAAAACTAATTCCGAATAGATAGCACTGAAGTTTCCATTGTACGAATGCAAAGAAATTTCAATTTTTATTATTCCAACATATTTTTTCTTGGTGTCCAGTGTTCATACAGCACAAACGTTTTTTTTTCCGTAGTGTAATTGGAAATTGACGACTTCGGTTTACGAAATACATTTTTTTAATTACGAAAGAAATGAAATTTGATAGTAAAAAGAAAGATGTCGTTGTATTCCAGCGATGTAAACTTCGACGTCACTAGGTAAGATACTTTCGAAATAAATAAAATATTCTTTCTTCACAGATACATTTAATTTTGAGAAAAAAAAATATTCCAATTGCCGCATTCGTACTGTATCGTCTGCTGTACCGAACAAGGCTCCAACCTCGAACATGTTACATCCCGTAATGCTTAAAAATTGTTTACGGAGGAAAATTCGCCGTTCCTCTCGAAATAATACCGCTCCAGTTTCGCGACGACGTTTCGACGAACAAAAATTTGAAAATTGCGGCTCGTGCGCGTCTGGCGGGCTGTTTTTGTTATCGTAACTTTCATCGTGAGTGACTACTCTGTACTTTGTGCGTGTGTAACGAAGCGTAGGTATAAAAGAGAATTCGAAAAAAAGGCACAAGGTCGCGAACAAAATGGAAAGTGTTATAAAAACCGGAGTGGCTTTCGACGTACAATGCCATCGCGCATTGTGACCGAAGCGTCTTGATTGATCAGGTGCGGTGCCGCTCGGATCGTCGCGGAGGAAACGATAAATTTGAAAAATGAAGGGAGAGATAAGAAATTTCAACATTGAACGGTGTTATCGACGATGTGCTCACGGTGAACGATTCCAATGAAACGGAATAAAACCCCGATTCCCGTGGTTATCTAACAAAATTATAAATTACTGATTTTATCCGCAGTATTGTCAAATGCGGAAAAGAATAAAACATTTTTTTCTTTTTTCAATTATTCCAACTCTTACGATTTAACGAAACGGAAAACTATTCACGATTTAAAAAGCCCCGTATTTTCTTCACCGAAAAAAAAAACGAAAATTGATCACCTCGCGTCAACGAAATTAGAGCATGTGTCCATAATCTCCTATGGAATGAAATAATCATCAGTTTACCTTATCAGGAGACCTTTTACCATTGAATCGAATTTGTCTGGAATGTAAAAAGATTCTTTTATTCTTTCCCATTCCTTCAAGAAAAACCTGTTTTGCGAATCGATATCGCCAATATCTGATCACGATACGTAAGAACATTCGGATGGAGAAGCAAAAAAAAAAAAAAAGCGTCAATTGCCGTTTGCATTCCGACGATGCAAACTTCAACGTTGTCTTTTGTTTGAATATCCGCGATCGAACGAAATCGATCGTTTATTTTTCTTGACTCGTTTCGCCACACTGGTACGCCCTCTCGTATACTTGTTTCGCTCGGAATTCGGGACGGCACGTACTTAATCACTTTTCACTTATTGGACATCTCCGAAAAACGTTTGAGGGGGGAATGGGAGGTGGAAGAACGGGCAAAGGGATCGAGGATAGACCAAGATACAATCTCTATACGGTTAAGAGGTGTTTACAACTCCGACAGTGAATCCGTGGGTAAGTGGGAGAGAAGATGGCAGTAAATATTCCCGGAGTTGCCTACGAGCACTCCGCGCGGCGTTCCAACCGCCGTTGTGTCGCTCCTCTTCTGGAGCATCCCTTTTCCACCCTCCTCATCCCCGACTTTTCCCTAGGATGCTGTATACGCGTACATACGTGTGAGAGGGTGTATGTACCCGGAGCTACCCGAATATACGAATGTCGACGCTGCTCACTGGCCACCCGCGCTCCACCCTGACCCATCGCCGCAACGGGGTGAGCGATCGGACTCGTCGACTCGCGGAATTCCAATTTACACTCCTCCCACGATTTTCCCGCGCTCTCACGTCCGCTCTCTTTTCGCGATCCGCGTTTTATTCTCGCCTGTCACTGTCTTCAAATTCGAAAATACCCCATTAATCGCCCTCAAATTCACGCTCCCTTCGCGAAGGGACGTTAAATTTATTGGAATTCTCGCGAAACAATTGGACGCGCGTTGAATGATCGGATCGAAGGTCAGGATCGTGGGTTTCGCATAGGATTTGTTTTTCGAGCACCGTCAACTCGAGGCTCGTGTAGAGGGAATTCGATTTCTCGGATCTGTGAGTCTGAGTGTAACGATTTTTTTTAAATGAATAAACAGCGCATCGATCTTCGAAGTGGAATATTATTTGTTCATCAAAACAGGATCAATGAAAAAGAGGTTGCTCATTTTGCAGCAAACGAATGGATTCCGCTCTTATATTTCAATACCAATTCCTTTTCTTATATTTCGAAAAAAATATCATCAAAATTTGGTCTTCTTTTCAACCGCTGGAACGGTAGCTCCCGTGAAATATCATCAGCGTTTGACAGCTGCGTACACACATTTCGAATACAAATTTAACCAATCTGAACGTAAAGTCATCAGTACGAGAAATATCGTCTATCGAAAAACCTCGGTTACAACTTGTACACTCGATATACATAAATATACTAGAGCGTTACCGGAAGTGCGGCAAACGCTGCCGCAAAACGCCAAGTTTCCGTACATCGCGGAATCGGATAGCGGGATAATGCTTCACCGAGCTTTCTCCGCGCAAGGAGAGAGCAATTTGCTAATGGTGACCCCGGGACCAAATACGTGAAAGCTAAACGCGCGCGCCGCGTATTAGGTTTCCGCAAGTTTGCTCGTCCGACGCGTCGCACGCGCCAAAAACACAAGGAAACGCCGAATGTATCCTGGTGAAGACGCGAGACACATTTCACCCCGGTCTCGGTTAGCTACCGCCGACAGTGAAAACGCGTGGAGGAAGGGAAAAAGTTTCGCAAGAAAAGACGAAGACGTCTCGCGTGTACAGACGTTATTTATTCGATATAAGGGAACTCGGAAGTTTCGCAATGGGAGAATTCAGTTTGGAGGATTGCCAATCAGGTCTGGAAGAGAAAATCGCATCGATTCTCCGTTCTGAGACCCGAACGAAATAATCTTTACTTCCGGAACATCCAAATTCTTAGATACGCGAGAAGGTGGGGCAAAGGAATTCCTAACCGGAGAATAACGCAATTGAATAATTTATATTGGAATAATCCACTTTGGTCGGTCGTTTTCTATCCTTTATTTCATTATTCGTAACTCTTCAAGTTGAGGTTTAAATGTCATCAAATAATGAAAATTAAATCAAAGAAATGTAAAAAAATGAAAAAAGATTGCTGCATTCGAACATTTTTTGTTCATTTTAAATTACACAAATTTCAAAAATAGAATTACATTGATAATTTTTTTCATTAATCTAGTTTCGTCATTATCCGGACCCTCTTCTCGTCGATTGAAGTAATAAATTACTAATAAGCATACATTTAAAAAATTGAGTGTTTTTCCCAGTCCAGAAGAGTCCGCCAAATTTTATGTGCCAAAAAAAAAAAATAACTTGAAACGGACAATTCGTCGTCGTTTTGCAAAGACGCAAACTTCAATATCGTACTTTTTGTTTTGGCAGTGCTATTTGCGGTCGGGGCGTAAAAACGATGGAAAGCTGGGAAAGCAAAAGCTTTCAGGAAAGTGTGGAAGTTGTACCGTTTCTCGTAGGTTTGAGGCAACTACGTGCGAGTTTTTTCCAGCTATACCTATAGATACCGTATAAAGGGAAAAGGGAAAACAATCGTTGCCCATGGTATCGGCGTATAACGTCGTACACCCTACTCCCGTGAATAGGGAAGGGGGTTGAGAAAATGTCGTTGATAGCGCGGCCGGTTGTACGCCCGAAACAACACTGAGTTTCAAATACATATATATGTGTATATGTATATATATATACACATTGATGTTTCACTTCGAGAAGGGTTTGACACTTACGATTGCATGAATATGATAGGCCCTTTTGTCGCCAAGTATACGACTGAGGTCCACCCACATATGTATATACAGTAAAATCCCGATTAACCATGGAAATTGGAACAGAAGGATCACCGGGTAACAGAATCCACGAATAATCTGCAATAAATTTCATACGATCGTTCACATTTGTGAACTGCCTTACGATTTTATTGAAACAGTACACGTCGTATCTTACACTCGATGAAATTCATCTATGCTGAAGACCGCTTCTCACTTTGCCCCCTTTTTTAAAAACAAGCTCGTTAACATTGTTTGGGTTTGTTTTATTCTTTGAGTTTCTTTTTTTACAGGCTTTAATTTCCCGAGCTGCAAATATCGAAACAGTCAAGACCGATTTCAATGGTCTTTTCAGCTTCTTGATGAGTAACCAAGCTGATAGATGTTTCTTACAATCAGGATTATCTTTACCCTCGAATACTTTTGCGAACACGAGCGAGCGTGCTCGGATGGATCGCGCAAGTGTCAAGGTGTTTTTGAAAGACGCACGGTTGATCCGCTCCATGGATAATCCGGGCTCGTATAATCGGGGTTGTACTGTATATATAAATATATATCCATAGATATCGTACGTATATAGCACGTGTCGAGACCAAAACGCCACTAGCATCGCATGGCGGGCTGCGTTGCTGAAAATGAAAGAGCAGACTGGTCGATTGGCGATAACTCATTCGTGAACCGAACCAGCCACAGCCAGCTGAATCCAGCGGATATTTTGCTCTCTTTCCACCTCTCTCTCTCTCTCTCTCTGTCGTCCGAGCAGAAACACAACGAAAACTTTCAAGAATTCGAGTTCCCCGGGTCCGGGAATAAAAGCACTCAATAATAGGCGATTAATCGGCGAAAGGAGCAACAGTGCGGCGAACGATGAAAATTCGATTATTTATAGTCAAATATTGAATATTCCGTATGGAAGAATTGAAAAAACGATATTTCGCGTACGGTATCGAAGAGAAGGTCGACCGATGCTTCCTTCGGTGCATCGCCGCGGCTGTAACACGTGCCGACTAAAAATGTTGAGGAACGAAAGATCGCGCATCCTGCGCAGGAAAAAAAGTGAAAGCGGGAAGTCTTTTCATCGGGTGTGAAGACGCGTAAATGCACACACGAAGACTCACGGGTACGTGTACGTTTGTGTGTATACGGGCTTCGTTTTTCTGACTTTGAAAAAGAAAATAGGATGAACGTGAGGTCACGATACAAGGGTCTCACGGTCGCGACCCTCTCGTGGGACAAGACCCAGCCACGAGACTTTCACTCCCATAAAAATCCTAAAGCTTCGCTTTCTTCCTCTTCGGTTTTTGCGCCTCGCACGCTTCTCTTTTCATGATTCCTTCTCGCCTCTCCCTCCTTCTCTTTCTCGGGGCAATTTTTACCAGCGTGCGTTTACGTAAATCGAGGGCCCTAAATCTTCACCCACCCGCGCACCGTCCAAGCAACCCCCGTGGCCGGCTTTATTGTACAAGACACCAGAAGAGAATGAAGGTTACGAGGGGAGAAAAACGCGTATTACGGGAGTCACGTCTTTATTACCGGGTATGTTCTTGCGACCATGATTTTTTTTCCGTAACGACGTTGCACCGGGCAAACTCTTGAATGGCGTAACGACCAAAGGTCTTGTAAGGAATAACGAGCGATAAAGCCTGAATACGAATGTGCGCGACAAAAGACGTCCGTGATAATGTTATTGAGAATGACGATTGAATCAGCCTCGGCTTTTTACTCATCTGAATAGTCTCGAGGACGTCAGGCAAAAAAAATCCGAAAATAGGAGAAATAAATTTGCGACGCGGAAATAGCGTGCATGCTTTTTTTTTATTAAGAAGAACATTTTATGTTGAGAATGGCGTTTGGAATTTACAATGCAATTCATTCATTTTTAATTCAATATACGGAGGATTAATTAAATTTGTAATTTATTGGTTGAAATTACAACTACTTGAATTACAATTTGATAATCGGTACATTATAAAATAAAAACTAAAAATTTAATTTGACCGATATAAGCGTACAAAAAAGTAATTTTATCTTGGCGGATTCTAAAATGAAAAAGGTCGTACACTATAGATCGTATCGTGAATCTTCGATGGACACCCCTGTCGAGCCCGGTAGAGAATTTCGTACCCGACTGTACGCCGAGGACCCTCCCCTTTTTCTCCGAGGGCTTTTACGATAGGGGATACGGTTAGTACGCGAGGTCGGCTTCTCTAGGCTACAAAAGTATGTCCGGCAAAAGGGCGGGGAGCCATGGAGGATGGAAACGGCATGGTAGATTTAGACGTCATCCACTGACGTTTCGAGGCGTTTTCACCTCCCCCCACTCCTTTTCGTATCGCTCTTCGTTTCTTTCTTTCTCTTCCAAACGTTTGAAATTTCATTTACACACTCCGTCAGATATGTCTCGTGCCCTGCAGCTCGTCTTCTCGACGATGGACGGGTCCGGAGCGTCGGCTACCTCTAAAGTCCTCCCAGTGATATTTCTTACTTATCGTCCGAGGCTTCCGAACGAATCTCGAAGAAAAAGAATAAGGTTCGTATTATTTCGTATACGTATAATTTCGATGATGAATCGGAGCCTGCTCGAAACGCAACAAAAGTTGATGAAGTTTTCTCGGTTCTTGGGGTTTCATTATTTTTTCCACTCAATCGAGATACACACGTGGGAAAGGATTTTTCAAACCTATCCTGGGACTGGTTTTTATCGTTGCTTAATACGAAACATTGATTTTCGAGACGCGATATATGTTAATTTTTGTATTTGTTCATTTGACATTACGTTACACTTTGTTTCGTAACGTTGAAATCAATTTTTACTTCATTACTTTATCTTTGTAACGAAGTGTCAAAGAATTTCTCTTCGGTAAGTCAGAATATCCTTTAAATTGTTTTAAACATTTTTTATTTTTATTTAAGTATTTATTTTATTTTGTTACGATTATATAAAAGTATAGGTATTAAAATTTATAACCGATTTTATATTAAATTAAATCTTCAATCTTAACCGCGACATTTAAAAAAATGATGCACCAAAGTATTAAAAAACGATATTGCAAAAATGCAATTTCGCATGGATCTTGTATTAAACCGAACGTTTGCATTGACACGGCTTCATTTACACGAATATGATTTTAAGGACACAGAGGTTTATGCAACGGTGAACCTGAAGACACGAAACTCAAATTAATGTATTAAATTGAATTCTGTTCTCAAAATGTTTAATGATTTTTGTATGAAACGACTGCGTTGCATTATCACTCTTAAATTAATTCCGAGATTTTAAAGATATTGTAATTTACATAAGAGCGCTCCTGACGACGATAAACTATGGCGAGGATAGTCCACGAACTTGTTTCGAAAATCAGCTTTACCCTCCATGTGTAATCTGCTAGAAAGTTTTTGCCGGGAAAGTTTGTTCTCGCGCGACATTAACGTTTTATCGAGGCTACAAGAGAGCCGATGAGAAAACTTCCCCTCTTTTTTTCGCTCGAGTGGCCGACCATATTATCGAATTAAACGCAAATACACGCATACGCAAATACATACATGAAAGAGGAATTTAGCCTCTGGTTACTTTGTAGAAGTGGAGAACGGGAGAACCCTAAATTTTCGACCGGTGCCGGATTAGCTCATCCAATCAGGCGAAACATTGGAAGGGCGGGCTTAATTAAAATCCCTTTCTGCTCGGGTATAGCGGTAGTTGTCGTTGTTTTACGAAAAGAGAGGAGGAGACGAAGAGTGAGCGAGAGGGAAGGAGGGAGAGCAACCATAAGACGTTTATCGTCGTGAGAATTCGCCCAGATCCACCCTACACTACCCTGTACTTCGTAATACGTGTATATCCAGACAAGCCTCTACATATATAGGATATATACAGTCGTAAGACGACGGTGCGCGGTTTGCTCCGGAGTAGAAAGAAAACCTTAAGTCCTCCCGTCTTCACTGGTGAGCGATCGTACCGAATCTCTTTTATTTTCTCGCCTCTCCACTCTCTTCCCTTCCCTTCCCACTCGCTCGCTCCTTCTATCTCTCTCGATCGCCATACCCGTCTCTATCTTGTGCAAACGAAGATTTATTCTCACGATGAGATTCACGTCGATGATCCAAGAGAACAATTAGTGAGACGGAGAGAAAGAGAGCGAGAGAGAGAGAGAAGTGGGAGGAGTGGCACGGGTCAAAGGATTTATCGTCGAAGGCTCACAGAATAAAAAGGTACAAGACGACACGTTACGCACCCGAGATTCGCGTGATTCACGTGAGTAAGTATGCAAGGATGAGACGTCCATTCGTAAGAGCGAGAAGGAAGACTTTCGACGAGCCGCGGCTAAGTCAGTGAAGAGAAGACAACGCAGGGAGGAACCCAAACTCGAGGGGGTGAAACGAAGTGGGAGGGAGGTCGAACGAACGCACCAATACGAATAAATAAATTACCGTGTCGTTTGCCGTTCAAACGGACCGGCAAACTTCTGATCTTTGGATTCCCAATGGGGAAAGTTGAAGACGCGGACGGACCAAGCCGAGTACTCGCGGACGCGAGTTAAACGTCGATAAATCATCATCACCCCCATACGCGAAGGGAAAGAGAGAGAGAGAGAGAGAGTTGATGAGGCAATGGTTTTGATGGTAATGGTACATTGAGGATCTCCTATCGAGTCAGCCATTGATAAACAAAGAGGACGACGACAATATCCGTGGGTGCAGCTAATTATAGTAATCGCGATTCTCGCGGGCATACATATTCATACGTGACCACGCGAAATTGATCAATACGCAACGGTACTGTGTATCGATGTAATCGACGAACCCTATAAATATACGAATCCACGATGCGTTTTTATGCCCGGCCGATATTCAAAGCCGGAAAGATTCCCACGTCCTTCAATGCCTCTACTTTCCCGATCATAAATCCCGACTGCAATTGCGGGCTTGCATTCATCGGTGCGATTAATCAGCGTACCGCACGATGCCAGTCCCGCGAATGTACTTGATCACCCATTTTTCGGGTACTCCGCGAACTGACTTGAAAAATAAAGTGCCTGGGAAATTCTACATTGAAGAAAAAAAAGGCTGTTGTTGAAGAGATAAAATCAAACGCAACGAAGGTCACCGATGACGAATCGTTTTTTCCTTTTCATATTTTATTTCTTTATTATCTTCAATATTCAATATTATCGAATGTTGCTAATAAACAATTATTTTTATGGTCTCTTATTTGAAACATTGAAATGGCAAATTTTTTATCACTACTAATAATTAAAAATAATTAATTATCGTTGCGTTTCAACGACGCAAAAAACTTCAACGTCATAAATTCTCAATGTTGGAATTTGATCACTCGTTAAAAAAGATCGCGTCAATATTCTTTACGCTGGTTGAATGTTTTTGAATGTTGATTTTTTATTGACACTTTACGGGCACGCGGTTTGAAAAATGCGCTACTTTTTTCGCCAATACTTCGCTCTTTTTTTCCTGAGCTACGGAGGTCATTGCTTTATTCGAATCCATCAACGCGTGTACGGATCAAAATTAAAAGAACCGTGAACCAAGTGAAACCATGATTCGCACATTTTTTATTTCGAAAAAAAAAACTGAAAAACATTTTTGTTAATTGAAATCCTAATGGTAATTCGAATGAATAAAATTTATCGCGAAAAAACGCAATATCAACTCGCTATACGTCTTTGCAGGATCGACTCGACGTAACTCGCAACGACGGATCAATAAAAAAAGTGAATACAGGAGAAGCTATCCGGCAAGACCTCGAAGACACATTCGTGAATAATCTCAACGAAGCGAATGAAAAATCAAAAGACGCTGATTAATCCTCGTGAAAGATCGGAGGTTAACTCCGGGGAACAAAGAGGGAAGGTGTCCTGAAAACGTGATCCTCGGATTTTGAAAAAGGTGCAGTAGCGTAGGGTATGGAAATGGGGAGTGGGAACGATTATTACAGGGTTCGATATACCGGATGGACGAGAGGGCACAGCCGCCCATCGGGCAAACGTCGGCTAAGTGGAACTATAAATCCCAATCCCTTTGCGTTCCGTGGTCTATATTTACTCTATTATGCAGCCGGTAACTTCGGTCTTTCCTTTCTGTTTCTATCCATCCTCGGTCCCTTTTTCGTATTCCTTTTGTCCAATGATTTTCATACGTTTTTGTTTTGTTTCTTTTTTGTTTTGCTCGTATTACGCGATCGAAGGCAGAGGTTCGAGTTTAACGGCAAATAATCGTGCGGAGATGCCGGTACGAGATACGCGAGGGTTCATAAATCGTGTCGGGAAAGCGCGAGGGTCGGCGCACACACGGACGCGCGTACAAACGAGAGAGGAAAGAGAACTCGTTGATCGCGATGGCGCGAGGGATCCGCTCGTTCCTAGGTCAGTGCCAGCGAGCGAGAGAGAACCAGACGCGACCAGCCGGACGAACCCAACACCACCGACGAAACCCCGAAGAGGAACCCGGCATTTCCGCCACGAGGTATGGAAGATCGTGTTCCGCGTCTCTTTCGCTCCTTCTGCTCCTATACGCGTACCCGAGAACGACAAGACCGCTTCGAGCGAGGGTTGCTGACTCTCGCAACCGCCCGATATAACCGACAGCCGGGGCGAGAATCCCCGCTACCAACGGGGCTCGCCGTACCGGATTTCAGTGCGAGTGGAGTAAACGCCATCTCTCGGTATCTCACCGAACTGACTCGGCTCGTTCGGTTTCCCAAAAACTTCGCCAGAGGGCGTAGGGCGCTGATGTCGTCGGCGGATAACTCGCGAACCGCTTGACACCGCCGTATTCACCCTTGGCACTACGCAGCCCTTGAATGTAGCGGCGCCCGGTACGAATATCGAAGAGTGATGGAACGACTGACGCGTGTCGGAAAAATTTGAGAGAAGGAACGGACGGAGCTTCTGTTATAACGGAAAGGACAGCGTTTTGTGAACAATCTTGAAATGGAAATTAACAAAATCAGGGTGAGTAAAACTTTGGACGCGTACATTTTTACGAGGCTGAATATCGTAGTTTTCATTTTTTTAAAAATTATTTAAGGATCTGGCAAGTTTTGTGAAACTTGCCAGATCCTTCGAGGTTGATGTTTCTTTGGATACGTCTGGATACAGGAGGCAACTCTTTCACGACGAGAGAACTGGACGAGACGAGAGCTCGGTCGGTAACGAATTTTAATCAATAGTAATCGAAGTTTAATTATTATTAAAAGGGGTAATTGAATATTTCTAAGCGCTAAGTCATAAGTAAATAATCTATTTGCAAGGCTAAACATGTACGACATGGTTTAGACTAGTAAATCCACGATTCCCCTATTTTGGACTGACTCTTCGGCCCGCCGCTGGCTCATTAATAACTTAATTTTTCGAAATCCCCATACTTTTATGGATATTACCATGGCCCAAGAAAGACAAATGTATTACACGCGTATTCCAGCCTCTCCTTTGATAAAACCATGGCTAGATCAGACAGATCCAAATCCAGGTGTACTCCATCAAATGAACTTCATTTGTTATTTTCAGGGCGAATGGAAAGAATCACATACGTGAGTACCAGCGTATCGAATCGTGTATGACAAAAAACTGGACCTCCGTTCCAACAGCGTACGACCTATGCGACGAAGTACACGCAAAGATGGTGTTTACACGCCTGCAGCATGCTGCAACGGATAAAACGTGTGGTTAGATCGGCACGAGAGTCGCCGTGTTGAAACGAGCGATAAGATCGTACGCGCCAAACGTGTCGAAACACGTCCGTTTTTTAGCCGCCTCCGTCGAGTCTACTCGGGTTGAAAGCGCGAATGGAGGTAAGCTCGAAACGCAGCAAGCTTTTAGTCCAACGTTAAAAAAGCTGGAAGCTCGTGCATTCGAGAAAGGAGCACCCTCGAGAGAAAACGGTACTTCGCGGTTAGGTCCTTTAACGGGACGTACGATTGGAAACGAGTTCACCGGATTGCCGGGAGGTACACGCGCCGCGGTGCCGTTACAGCGATCGAGAGGCGTAAAATTCCGAGGGTTGAGAGGTACGCTCGCCACGAGTGCTCGCGGTCGATTACTTCGCCGTGTGTACACGCGCGAGTGTACGAAGCGGTCCAACGCCCGATACAAATCATTCTTGCACACAGGTTTGCATCGGGGCATGCGCGCGTACACCAACGAACCACCGAGTGGTCGGTTCTCTCGCGTAAATGGCCGCGTTTACATACGCGTAAGTTATGCCAATTAGCATCGCTCGGGGAGCCTCGGGGGTGGCCTCCTGGCGCGTGCCCCGCTTCGCTCCACGCGTTCCGCGACGAGAGAACGAGGAAAGACGCGGCGAGACGTCGCGCGGAACGCTCCGTACTCGCGAAAGGATAATTGAAACGAGAGTCCGCGTTCAAGCGCGTATGGACCACTCGTGCAAGGGAGACCGATGCGTGAGCATTAATCAAAGCGACGCGGGACTTTCGACCGCTCGTTTGTCACGCGTGCTAACCCATCGCGATCGCCCAACGCGTGTACGGAACGATTGAAAATTTATCGAGCTCGCGGATCGATCGGAGGGGAATTTTAAAAATTGGCGCGAACGGTGAAACGGGGGTGGGTCGGAATTGGCGTAAATGTCAAATCGATGGGATTCCGGGTAGAAATTTTACTCGGGAGAAAGTACCGCTCGTTGTTTGCTTCCACTCTGGAACAGTTTCGCGATGTAACCAATTCGAAGCCGAGTTCTCATTCGCGGTTACCTTTCCGGGGAACTCGTCAGGAACGGACCGGAGAACAGGCGGTAAACGAGCGGAAGAGTTGTAGGAAATAGATCCGGAAATAACCAGGAACAAACTGGGGAAAGAGTAAACTAAATCGGGAGTGTATTAAATTTATTACATCCGCCGTTACATCGATCTATTATTTTCGTCAACCAGCATAATTTATTACGAACGATTGCATCGTCAGCCGTGGATTTCTAGCGAAGAGAATAGTATTATGAAAAAACGGAGAATACGATTACAATACGTGTAATATTAATGTTGCATTCAATTGATAATATTTTCGATGTTGAAAAAAATATGATTCAATAATAGGTCGTTACTTCTCATTCAGGGAACGTTAATACTCTACTCGGGAAAAGGTTTCGCGAGACTTCCGGTCCCTTCCACGAATACGATCGGTTATTAAAACCGTATGAAGCAAATCCGATCTGGACCGTAAATAAAATCAGGAGTACCCGGTCACGTTTCTCCCGAAGATTGGGATCAGGTTTGAAATGGCGAGTAAATTGACTCAAATCGAAGGTAAAACTCCTCGATTCTTGGCACAAGGATCGTTTTAATAAAACTTTGCGTTGGATGCCAAGGATAGATGGACAGGAGAGCCTTTTCCGCGTCCGCGAGAGTCGCGCGCGTGGCTATGCTTATCAATAGCAATGCGATCGGCCGAGTCCATATAACATCGTTCTCGTAATACAAATCAACCTCGATCGTCCGGTGCATATGTATGCGCGTTCCGCCATAAATCGCGGAGCATACGGATACGCGCGGCCTCCTCGCTAGTCCTGGAGAGCGCGTACGTATGAAAGCTCTCGAACATGGACGGCGCGCGGGGACGCACCGCGGGATCTCCACCGGGAGCCCCATTGGGTGGTCCCGCGTCGAGGAACCCGCGACCAGCGAGGTGCCAAGGTCTATTATTACACGGCTTCGTGGCACGTGAAGGCACGTCTTTTTACCTCGCTCTCTCTCTCTCTCTCCCTCTCTCTTTTTCTTTCGCTCTCCCTGATCCGCACCTCCTCCACCGCCCTCTCCGTTGCGTTACTTTGTTTCCATTTTTTTATCACCCGGTATGAGACTGCAATTAAATTGCGAAATATGCACGGAATACTGATTCGTTGGTGGAGGAATGTTGAAATTAATTCGTATTTTATACATGCATATCCGTATTCGTACACACGTGTGGATACGGACGTGTAAATGCGCCAAAAGCTGCCCAGGAGTTCAACGAGAACGCATCATCGACGTTGAAGTTTCAATTGTCGGAATTCTATACGAAGAAAAGATTTTTTGTTGTCGACATCATTTTTCAAAAACTACGGGTACTGGAATCGGTGGAACGACTTTGGAGAACCCATGCGATTTGCAACCCCCACTCGAGGATAAAGAACACGAAGAAACGAACGGGATAGTCCTTAGGATATTTGTTACTCCGCAAAATCAAAGCATTCCCGCAGAGAGGGAGGTTGAAATTTATTTTTGTTTTACGTAACAGGTAAAAAATGCTGACCCATTTTATGATACGCCGTGAGTCCGTACGCGTCCTCAATCGTCATAATTTTTCCAAAGTCCGCGCGGTCGAAATCGCAGGCACGGTAAATAAATAAAAATGACTTTAATCGCGTGTGAACGATGCAAACTTTCGGATTATGGAGATTGGCATTTCAGACATGATCGCGCATTATTTTTATCTCGGAGTGGAATTACGGGTCTAGGTGACAGTTTTAATTGCGACAATCCGAGGAAACGGGTAGGAACCTCGGAGCACGCGTTTGTTTGAGATTATTATTTTTTTGGGCGCAATGTCGGTCGGCGAGCCAAAAGTATAATTGGGCTTCGCGATACATATTTTGATGGTCCGAGTTAACGCGGACGCGAGCGGACACCTCACTGGCTCATCATCGCTGCGCTCTCTCTTTCCACTCACATCCGGTCGGGACGTGAACGAGGTGAGATTTTAATCTAGCGGCTGTACGAACATGGAGACATCGACCTCGAGTTCAGCCGATCTCGCGATACCTTTTTTTTTTTTATTGCGTCTATGAGCGACCTAGCGTCAAACTGTAAAAATTGATCGTTGAGAAATCTCGGTCGAACAATTTCAAATACGACGTACTTCGCTTTGACGATAAATAGGAACTCCTCGGTCGAAACAACCCAAAAACGTCATTTTTATACGTTTCCAACCACCGAAACTCACCGTGAATAATCCAGTACCAATTTAAACAAAAATACCAGACTCGGATTTTTTTTGCCTGCGCCGATAAAAAACACGAAAATGGATCAGCTCGAAGGGTTAAAAGGGCCCAGTTTGGCGATCCCGTGGCTGCGAATGTTACACCGGCGACTATAATGGAGGGACCTCGAGGAAGTTTGGCATACGATTGCTTGCCGGGGGCGTAAAAGGGGAACGCGTAGAGGCCGCCTCGTAATCCGTCAACTGTCAGACGTCCGGCCAATCCGGCACGCTGGAGTAAGAAGCTCAGCGAGAATGAGCGTTTCTCTCTCTCTCTCGAACTCGTCGAGGGTATACGAACCACCCACGGACCCAGAAGGCAAATTACTACACCTAACTTTTAAGCCTCTCGTCGAGCGTGGCGAAGCTGTGTCGAGACGTGCGCTTGTGCCCGATCCTCCGAGCGCGCCCGATTCGCTTTCCCGTTCATACACAACGCGTTCGTACACAAACACACGCGCGCGTAAAACCTCGCGCAAAATTCCCGACTAGCGAGTAGAGAGAAAAAAGATTTGCTTTTTTGCATTTTAACAGGAGAAGAATGTTGGCTGCTTGATTTATCGGGCGACCTCGAGCGAAATGAGGAAAGGTAGGAGTGGAGCTAGAGAGAGAGAGAGAGAGAGAGAATGAGAGAGGGCCAAGAGGGAGGGTCGAAACACCGAGAACTGTACAAAACGCGAATTGATATGTGCGAAAAGTCTCGTACATCGCTTGCCCTTTTGTTTCCATTCTCGATGATTCCCGTGCATTATCCGCGCGAGTGCCTTCTCGCCGCGGAGAAAATCGCGAATGAAATGCATACGGGAATATCCAGAAGCGCGTGTAACGGTAGCAACAGTCAGAGAGAGAGAGAGAGAAAGAGAAAGAACCCAAGGGGGAACGTACACCAGCAGCCGAGAGTACATACCCGATTGCTTAACTCTGACAGATGGCGGTATATTTCGGGAGATCGGTATTCCCGATCTGCCATTTACGCGAAACTATATCGTGCGGTGACTATGCGAGACGTTTTATCTCCCGGTGCACCACGAGTAAATCGTCTCGGACGAGAGTACAGCGGTCCGTACCGATCTATCGCGCATATTGTCCGCATAAACGAGAAACGCGTTATTGCAACTGGAATTTTCGCATAGCGTGGGAGAGAGAGAGAGAGAGAGAGAGAGAGAGAAAGATTGATCTGTCGTCTCGAAAGACAGCGGAAAATTTAGCAAACCGCTTGGCATTCGAAGAAACGACACCGCGATGCAGACAAATAATTCCTCCAGCTACTTCGGTATTGTCATCGCGGATGCAATCGTTAACTCCGCTCGATTCCACTTTTGATCGCTATGTATTATCACGTTGCTTCGTTCAAGCGAAACAAAGATGATTTACCATTTTTTGAATTTCCTTCGGCAGATTCGAGTCGCGAAAATCACCCTACTATCGTTTTAGGATTCTTAGCGATCAACGAGAAATTTGGATAATTTGGTTTTGAAAAATATTGAAAATTGAAAGTTCGAAATATTCATATTTTCTTATCGTTTTGGATTTTAAGTCCATGTCGGTGAGATAATCAAACTATCATTTTATTCTATTGTAATTGGTGGAAGCGGATTTTAGATCGATGAAACTTAACCCAAATTCTTTATTTCAATAAGCTCGTAGTGCTTTGAATTACAGATCTTTAGTGATGATTCTGAAAAAAGTTTTCGCTATTTCCTTGATTTTTTCCTTGGCGTTAAATTCTGTAAACTTCAATATGATTTCAATGACACACGTTTCATGATTATATCCTTCGGAGATTTCATTTCGGTTAATATTTTTACGCCTCACATTTCGTGAAATAATTAACCGCGTCGAAGAGCCTGCGATACACGATTAATGATCGAAAGCACGCACTTTCACTTTTTTAATTCCCTTCTTGATACGATAACTCGCGTGCAGCGAAACAGACGTTACGAGCTACGCGGCTGATCGCCGGTTATCGCGTTGCCCAGATATTCTCGTCGTCGAATTTTGAAGCGTTCGTGCGGTCGTTAAAAAATTTTGCGCGCGACGTATTCAATAATAAAAACGTATCGTCCAATCCAGAGATGTCGTAAACGCATTAACCGAAAGATTGCGTTACGGAATTTCAAACTCCGGTTTGCCTTAAAATGGTAGTCGGCTGTTTTTTTTTTATGATTGAGAAGTCGACCTCATCGGTCGGCAACGTTCTTGCTGCCAATAAAGATCCGTATCACGGTGCTAATGTTTGCACCCTATTGCAAAGAATATCCTTTTTCATTTTTCCATTTCGATACGTTTACCCGATTCTTTTTTACTTTTAACTATAAAAATGAGTTCTTTTTTAAAATAAATCTCTTAAAGGAGTTCGTTACATCCATGCCAAAAACCGCCAAATCCCTCATACAACGAACGAATCAAATACGGATCAATAGCAATGCTAAAAAATTAATCATCATCGATACGCCTCGATCCAACCCAGTGAATGCCCGAAAGCTTCACAAATATCGTAAACGATGGAAACTGTGATCGAAAAACTCGTCGCTGGTGTGAAAAACTAGCGATATGGGAAAATGAGGGAAAACGTACCGTGACGAGGTTTACATGCGAGGTACGTTACGCACGTGGGAGGACGTTCGGCTTGGCGAAAAGAGAAAGACACGGATGGTGAAGAGCTGACCGCCGTGATAGTCTCGCACCGAGCGGCACCTTTCACGTGTGCTCCCGACATCGATGGACCGCCGCGATCGATCTCGATCTATCGAGGGCTCTCGCGGGGGCGCGTGGATCCCTCCGCCTTGACTCGGGGGAAGGTCGAACGATCCCGCCGTGCACCACCGCATACGCGTCCTAAGTGTCTTTGTATATATACATGTGCATCTATATACCTATATATAAATATACACCCGGAGCAAACTCCCGCGAGATCGTGGCAATTCAACGCCAGAGATTACGAAAGACACGAGTATCACGATTCGATCGTATCGCGCGCGAGCCGCGATACGTACGTGCGCGCAACCACCGACACGTGGAAATCTCACGAAACGGACCAAGTTTCGTAGTTGGCGCAATGACAAAAGTAACGAGAGCACGATGTTCCCTGGCTAGGATTTTAAGAAGAAGGAAAAAGAGAGAAAGAGATGCAGGGAAGGATGGAAAGAGAAAAAAAAAGGTTCACGCGTCACTGCGATCGTTTATCCCCGGAAGATTTATGTTTCGCGCACGTTTCTCCCGATATTCGATAATTCGGTGTCGCATCGGCGCTCCGGATCGTTCAGAATCGAGCGTCTTCGCGAACGATCCGGGATCTTCGCGGATTTATTTTTCTCGATCCGATCACTCGCACGCTCGTCGCAATTTTGCAGACTTCTCGGTTCCAGGCTCGACGAAATTGGGAAAAAAGTCTCCCGGATATGTTCGCGTCGCGGTGGGAAGCGGAATTTCGGACTTCCGGATCGGGAGAACGGACGCCGCGCGCGACTCACTGACATATGAGGTAACGGAACGAGACGCGCGGAAACACTGCTGCGGGGTTATGAAGCGCTATGTTTGATACGATAGCCCGAGTAAGAGAGGCGAGGTGAAGGCAGCCAGCCGGAGCGTCAGCAGGCGGGAAACACATACAACCTGGCGGGCCCGCGTTTGCACGCGCCCACCCATATATACACGGAGTAAAGTCTCGCATCAGACCTGCCAGCGCGAAGTGGTGGCTCTCCTCGTCGTATGCCGCAGGTACACCTTACGAGCCTGTCTGTATGGGTGGGAGGACCGAGCCGGAGAAAGAGACGGAGAGAGGCGCGAGGAGAGCTCCGATGGGGTAGAGGAGGATCGAACTCGTCGAGGAACGGGGGATGCGGAGGAAGGAAGGTACGAGCGGGCTGGGGGAACGTCGAAGACGAAACGCTGTTTCGTGGATCAGTCATTTTTTGGATCATGAAGAACGCGAGAACAATGGAAAAAGGCGAACGCGAAGATTTTTCTCTTTCAAACAAAAAATAGACTCGTGCTTCGAAAAGATTTTAGTAATAAAAACTGGGAATAACTAGTGAAAATTTCTAAAGGGCCCTCTTTTTGCAAATGGACACACGATAGTGTCAAAATCCGACTTTAATCGTCTCACGAATGTCACTTTGATAGTTTTCGAGAAAAACGATAAGGAATGGTTGTGCTCTTTGACGTACGATCAAGATTCGAATCGTAAGGAACTTACGGATAGACAAAAAAGTTGCGGCATAATGTGGCGTACGTCACGGAACATCAACATCTGGAGCTTCATTGATCACGTTAGGAACTGGACGAAGAAGCAAAGGGTTTTGAAAAATCTATCGTAAGAAGTCGCAGTCGTAATGAAAAATGGGCGGAATCTTTTCAGACGGGAGAGTAAAGATTAAAGAGCTACGAATCGACCAGCCCGAAACATTCAGCCAAGCGAGTCTGATGGAAAAAAGGATCTGGCGAGACACTCAAAGCTGATGAACGTACATCACCTGGTAACAACTGCGTGTGCCAGAAAGGAAAAGGCAAGCAATGAATGTCTATACTCGAGGACTTCTGGATTGCCTCATCGTTTTCTTTTTTCCTGACCCTCTCGCTTTTTTCCCTTGTTTCGTGTAATTCCATAGGACATTTTCAGGAAGTGTCCGAGCGAAGGAAAATGGCGCACGGTTGTACGCTCAGGAAGGCGCGAAGGAGAAGGGAAGCTTTTGGTCTCTCGCTGCTTGGTCTTTCGCGGGACATTGGGGGAGCCGATAGTTTTCTTTTTTTCTCACCCCATTCGCCATCCCCGATCCAAGAAACTAGAACCCGCCATTAACGCGTGGTCTGCTCGATTCGAGCCTCGTTTGGTCCGAGTATTTCGGTTCTCCTGATTCGGCAAATGCTGCAGCAACCGCGAGAGTGGAACATCGAAAAAGTAGGAGCGTGGCCCGGGCGCGTGTACAGGGTCAATGGACGAAGCCTGCGCTATCCCCCGTAATTACATTACGTAACGGGGAATGCTTTTAGCCAGAAAACACAATGTACCATCGAGATGTTCATCGGCCGGGAACGAGGGAAAACAAAAGCGCGTAATATAGTGGCTACGTGAAACATCGAGCAATCAAGATATGTTACCGCTTTTTCCATTTGGCCAACATTCACTGAGTAATTTGACGTACCAGTGTATCGTCCAGCGACGGTTTTGTTTATTCGAAAATCTTGGATTGTCGTTAAATAGCGCTCCTTCACTGCTGGTACTCATCATTCCTTCAGAAGACTTCAACGTCGCGTATCTTCCTTTGTTCCAGGTAGAACACGATCGGAGCAAAACTCTCGCTTTGGGAAATGTTTTTAGAGAAAAATCGCTTTTCTGAGCTTGGTGGGCCTCCATTCGCCATCACCACTCATGGAATTGTCGATTCGTGATGAATGAAAGAAAAAAGTAGGTCTTCCGAAAAGTAGAAAAAAGTAGATTCATGACCAGCGAATGATTTTCTATCGGACGAGCACCTGTTCAATGTAATTTAGCGAGAAAGCCTACGCGTCGTGGAAAAAAGTGGCAACTTTTCCGTTCTTTGAACTCCGAACTCGTTCAACCCAACCCACGAAAACTCCGTGCAATCCCCGCGACCTGAAAAGAGCGTTCACCGTTCGAACCGTCATCGTCGCCAAGCTCCAGGACTAATTGACGAATCGATAAAACCGTGCTCCCCTCCGAACCACCCTCGAGGGAAAAGTTTAACGAAAATCTCGCGGCAATCGTATGTTTATGGTTTTTCATGTTTCTCTCACGTGACCGAGGATTCTCGCATGGCGCGACGCGCGAGGGTGCCGATGATGTTCGGGCGCTGCGTCGAGTATAGATTCGAAAGAGAGCGCGCGGAGCCAGTTGGTAAAATCGCGCAGTCGGTAGTAGCAATTACGTATCGCGTGATTTGTGGCCGTAACTCGTCGGTACGGCGGCGGCGGCGGCGGCGGCGGCGGCGGCGGCGGCGGCGTCGTGACGCTCCCGGTCTCTTTTGCGTGGTCCCCCGCGTGCAGGTGGCCACGGCACGAAGTCATACATAGTACATTTAATACCTCCCGCTACACGTTCCGAGTTTGAGTCTCCCTCCCACCCCAAATCCTCCCTTTCTCCCACCCCCCTTCGCTATCGGCTCCGGCCTCGTCTTTTTGGGAAATATAACGGAATATTATTTGGAGATACGCGGATTACGTAACTGTACCGGGCATGCGCGTCCTGTATACAACGAAACGTTATTGCCACGAAGCGACGTAGGTGAAAAGAGATCGCGCGTTTTCTACAATACCGTACGAGGCTTCTCGGTTGGCACCGAAATACAAAAATGCCTCCCCGTGTTATACTCGATAACGGAAAATCGTGCAATTCGAACTACCCGAGCACAGAGTAAACGTAAAATCGATCGCACCGCCGCGAAACGGCCAAGCGTTGATACGCCCTAATAAAGGCAATATTTAGTCGACAGAGTCAACGCTTAATTACTGGACAATTTGTGCTTCGTTTGAACAAAATTATATGGACTCAAAGTTCTCCCCGTTGGAACTCGACGATAACAATTTTCCAATTCTTACTTTTCTTAACATTAAAAATAATATACACTGTAGATTTTTATAAATACCTAAACAAGATTCCTAACAAGACGTTTTTACGATCGTAGCTGAAATCTGAAAGGCTAAATTTGCCGGAAAGGTCACTTCCGTTGAAAAAATGTTGACCCGAACATTTTTTTTTCTTCAAATAAGAAATTTCGTCGCAGATTCGTGACCGTAAAATTAATTCGTCCAATTTTATCCCGGTGCAAGATTCGCACAACCTCGAATGAACTCTGAACGAAGATCCTTTCGACTCGCCGCATTCGCGGGACTCGTGATAATTAGGATATCCAGTGTTGTTGTTTCCGCGTCGTTCATTTTTTTCTTCTCTTCAATTCGGTGAATGTATAACGGTAGACCAAAAAAAAAAAAGAACGGAAAAAACGAAAAGGAAAAGCAATACGTAAACGTGTGTTGAACGAAGCGCCGCGCAAAGAGCCCGACACTGTTTATTCAAATGAGCTTTCGACACCGCGACTAAATGATGTAGCCGCGTAATATATTTATCTACGTATTTTCGCGCGCGTCTTTTTTCCTCTCTCCTGCCGATTATTTCGGACTTTCTCCGTCGCACGCTCGGCCACTTTGCGCAAGGTGTCGTCTCGCTGTTTTAGGCTCTGTCGTGTCGCCCGAGCATTAGGCCCCGGCCCCGGCGTAACGCCGAGTCTTTCCAAACCTGAGACTCACGCGGAAGACTCCAGGAGTATGAGGGCTGCTCGTTCAACGGGTATACGATAGAGTCTGACTCCGAGCACACGCACGCGCAATATTTATTATCATTCATCCGTCTCGTCTCTCTCGGGAATCGGGAGAGGGACTTTTTTTATGGACGTATCCATTGGATTATCGAAGAATCGAGTCGGGTTCGCGTCAAGAGGTCATCCGCCGAGACTGTATGGCAGACAACCAACTCCCCCCGCCTCGCTTTTTTCGCATTCCAGTATGGAAATTTTTTTTCGATGCGAAAAAACCAAAACTCGATGCTACTCTTAATTAGCGATTAAACAGTGATCGGACAGGTTTGGGGAAAAAAAAAGATAGGTACTCTGAGAGAAATGCGAGTTTGGAGATGCGACCGATGAAATTCCTAGCAAACATAACGTTATCGCTTCCGTGGCTTCCTGCGGAGAATCTTGTTTTTTTTTATAGCTCGTAAAATGCGCTTTTATTCCACTTGATATCTTAATTCGGCTCGATTGTACTCAACGTGGACTAATTAATATCGAGGGGTCACAGCTACTGTGGAAATAAAAAGAAATCGCCCGTCGCCCGAAGTCATTCGAATTGAAGGGAAAGATCCAACGAGAAGCGAAGAGATCGTAGATTGAAGATGTAAGTGTGATTGTAACGATGAAACCGCTGGTCACATTTTGCAAGCGTTTTTCTCGATAAACGTCTCTCAATCGAAAATGAAGATTCGATTATTGAGCGAATTACGACAAATTTTCAACAGCCAATTTTTGTCAAACTTTAGCCGTTTCGAACGTTTCGCGATTATTAGAAATTGATCGCTCGCGGACTCTTTTTTATTTGAATTTGCAAAGAGCGCGCGGTGACTCGTTAAAAGTATCCAAAGAACTCGTTGTGATCCAGCAACGCGCAAGCGCACCAATTGATTAACCGTTAATTGGAAACGAACGAATCAACGCGGTGCGCAAGCTGGTCGTTGGTGCGCGAGCAAAGGATAAACGCGGAGCGGAGCAAACGCGAAATGTGATTTATATCGTCGCCCGCGCGTCCGATTTTTACTTAGGTAATTCGAATAAAAGGAGTTTTGAAGGCGCGATCAAAACGACGTCGGAGGCGCACACAAACACTATACAAATACGCGCATGAATGAGTACCACCGAGATTCCCTGCCAGGTATTAAAATTATACCGAAGGCCGATAAATATACGTAAATCTTCCTCTCCCCCCTCTCTCTCTCGCTCTCTCTCTCTTGATCACGCGCGAATCCTCATCCGCCGGTGTGCTTCTCGATACCCGGTTTTTCGAAGCGATTCTCATAATCGATTCATCTTACCCGGAAACCCCTTCCCCCCACCCCGAAGAATAGTTTTACATTCCCTCGACTGCGAGTTCGCGTTGCGCTTGATCGATTATTATGAATTCGTATAATAATCATTATTAAAAAATAGTTCGACGATCCCTATCTGATAGGTAATTAATGTCGCGTATGAGCTACGGATTGCATACGTCGCTTGTAAATAACGAGTTCGTCAATTATCGCTATGACAGCGATACGTGATAAATGCTCAACGTTTTTGATAAAGATAAACGTAGCGTCGGTGCAACGACCCAACGGTACTAACGGGAAATCTAAGTTAAGGCCCGATTTTTAAAATGAACATTCATCAAAGTAGACATTCTTTTGCGGTTATTCCACGACGATGATTTTCTACGTATGGAAATGGAAATATTTTCTCTGTTGGTGCAGCGAACGTTCGCCCAGAAATTTTGACGATTCGTGAAATCACTTTGAAAATTTTAATTATCGATTGGTTAAGCAATTTGCAAAATCGTATAGACTGCAGAAATCAATATCGTAAGCTTAAATGTCGTAACGTTGGATGGCAAGGCGAACGTCGATGCCTAATATCAACGGTGGAAATTTCAGGCATAAAATAATTGAAAGAATAATTTAGTATTTTTTTTTAATCCGTTCAGTCATAAAAATCTACGTCACCGAAAATCGAGTTGAGATATTTTTTATTTACCTTTTGTAGCTTTACGGTTAATTCTGTTATCCAACACCAATTTGCGAATGAAAAATCCTTATTCTTCTTTCCGTCAGTTTCAAAGCTGACGCACTCACGGGCGATCGATCGGGTATCGTTCCGTCCCGAGCTTCTTTGCATAAAAACACAATTTCCCGTATTCAGCGTTACTCCACTCGCATTTGCTTCTTATCGACTGGAAAATCATTTTGAAGTTGATCGTTCGGCGGTTGACCGTTTTTTCTTACAACGAATAATCCGGAGCAATTTATAATCGCGAGCCGTCGACCGACCGAATGCACTCCAGTCTGCAGACGTATCGCGTTGTCGACAAGCATCGATCGACGAGTGTACGCGCACGAGGAAAGGCGGCGAATGCAAATACTCGGAGGATAATTATCAAAGTCCATTTGAACGTGGACAATAATTATGACGATTACATTGCGTTCGAAGGTGGAAGAGTGGGCAGGCGTCCGAAGTGGCGAGGACGAGGGGTACGCGAGTGAAGTCGAGAGAAGAAAAATAACGCAGAGAGGCGAGGCAAAGACAAAGAGAGAACGAGAGAGACGAAAGAAATTATGGGTTTGCTGTTTGCCCCGACGGGTTCCCAAGGGAATCTATAGGGTGTCCCTTTTTGAAAGAAACGATCGGATGGCTCGAAACGATTGACCTTGATAAAAAATATTGAACAAAAGTTTGTCCAATCAAAAGAAAGTCACCACGTTCCCGACGTACCTGACTCACGCATAGACAAAGAGGTAGAATCAAAGAAATATCGCGTAAAGTCCTCTCGTCCTTTTTAAGGGAATGACGAACACGCTGGAAACTTTCGACGCACCACTTTGTTGCGTCGGTAATGAGAATTTTTGAGTTTTGCGCTGCGAGTAACTGCCGACGGATGGTGCACCCCGCATCCGAATTCGACCACGAAGTCTCGACTTTTCGGGCGAAGAATCGAGGCAGGACAATTGCCGGGCGTGGGCGCGTATGGATTCGTCACGACCGCAGCGTCGAGATAAAACGCGCGTAGTTCGGTCGCAACAAAAACACATATATTTAATCGGAAATTCTCTGCTGATTACGAATATGTTCGAGTTTTTTGCCGAAAGTGCTAAATTAGACTGGGAAAATGGGAAAAACCCTTTCTAAATTTTTTTTTCGACATTTTTTCCCAGAAATTTTGGGTTTTGGGGGAAATTAATGGCGGATTCGTGTTCAGGGGATCAAATTACATCGAAATGGACCTATTAAAAAAATATTAAAAATCCAAAAATTTTTTCGATTTTTGAGCAAAATAAGTTTTTTCACTAAATCAACGATAACTTTTTTTCCTTTGGGATTTGGGACTCCACTTTGCGCTCAATCTCTTCGTTACGATTTTCTCTTCAAAATGCTTTTTTAATCATTAAAATCGGATAATTTTTCGATTTTTGGCAGAATTTCAAAGTCGGACCATCGATTTTTGCAAATTTTTCCATACATACCTTTCCCTTTGCCTCTTTTTTTGCGATTTTTCGAGTGAACATTCCGGGGAAACTATAAGAGATATCGACACGAATCCAACGCCATTGTTTAAGTTAGGCAAAAACCTTTTCCAACCTCCCCTATTGAATCTCCATAGCATACGAGAAGCTCACCCTACGACCCTTTGAAATATCGCGATTTTTGAGATTCCGGAAAAGTGGCCCGGGAGGACGAAAAAATTTTTTTTTCCATTTTATAGGTATTAAAAGGCTGTATTTGATTGCAAATTTTCCGCTGATTACGAATATGCCCGAGTTTTTGGCGAAAGTGGAAAATTAGACTGGGAAAATTCGAAAAACCTTTTGTAGACTATTTTTCCGACCGTTGTTTTCTGTTTTTTCCCATTCTTGAACCCTTAAAAGAGTGTATTTGATCGAAAATTTTATGCTGATTACGAATATCATAGAATTTTTGTCGAAAGCATGGAACGAAGCAAAGAAAAACGTGTTTTAAGGTGTTTTTTAC
>JAPYZI010000766.1:0-42216 GCA_030523105.1 Ophioninae sp. A BG-2022a
ATATACATACTTTTTCTTTGTTTGTTTTTTTTTTTTTACGATAATTTTCAGTCTCTGTTTCGTCGTTTTCGCGTTTTCGTTCTCTTTTCGTTGTTTTTTTTTTTTTAATTTTTACTTTCTTTGTTACACGTGAATTTTTTTGTCACTTCGCAGAACGTTTACACGTGTTTCACTCGCGATTCTGTGTTGCGACTTGTTTACGGGGGGTTTTTTTTTTTGTTAGTGTCGATTTTGACGATCTATTTTTTTTTTCGATATCACGGACCGGTAGTCACGTACCGAACGAGTGAAACACGCGTTCGATTCTCGAAGAGCTTCAACGATAATTCGGAAAATCGTATATCGAGGTGATCGTTGTCGAAGGTCCGTCACGATCTTTTTTTTTTTTTTTTGCTCCGCCACGACAATATGCCAGTTTTTTTTCTCCATTAATCGTTCGACAGCTCGTGAGCTTGTAGAGAAGGAGGAGTCTTCCAGATTTTTTTTCCGAATTTTTAAAAAATGGGAAACGACTTTCGCTTTTTTTTCACTCGAAGACACGCTGAAAATTCAGTAAACGTACAAAACTTTTCGGTGGGGAATACTGTCGAACAAGAAGGTGGAAAAAAAAACGTTCGAGGAGTGTTGAAGATGAAAAAAAAAAAAGAAAGTAGCGGACTCGAAACGAACTGCCTCGTATGCGATCATTAACACGTTATATACATATAGAAATATAATACTTGTATAGTTTTGAATTAGTTTTACTTCTAGTACTTAGTATAGGCTGTTACTGACCTGTAGCACATGGATGCGTGAGCCGGATTGCGATTGTGGATTGCGAATTAGCGTTGTAACTTTGCAGATTGACGAAAAAAAAAAAAGAAAAAGAAAAGAAAAATTCAACAAAAAAAAAAAGAAAAGAGATAGTTGCAAAAAATAACGAGAAAAACAAGTAGAGAAACGAACCCGAAAGTAAATATGATGAAACGAGATTTAACAACAAAAAAGAAAAAGAAAAAGAAAAAAAGAAAGAACGCAGAGAAAGAGAAGCAATGATTCGATGGTTGCGTTCTCTCCTCGCGTTAATTTGTGAACAAAAAAAAAGTAACGAAACAAAAGAAAAAAGAAATCAGTGAGGTGTGGGTGCGTGTCGGGGGTTGGGGAATAATAGGCGAAATCGTGATTTTATCGTTCGTGAAATCTCGTGGCTTTGCTTCAATGTGCAAAATGAAAAAAAAAAAAAAAATTACAACGATGACGATTTGAAATGAAAAAAAAAAGAAACTGGATAATCGTCGATCGTTCCAGTCGTTTAATTTGCTTGATCCTCTTAACGTCCATGTGTTGTGGGTCAGAGCACCCTGAGTAATTTTATTACTAATAACGATAATGACGAGACAATGAGATAACGATTTTTAATGAATAATTGACATAAAAGAAAAAAAAGAAAGAAAGACGAGGAAACGATCCAATTGTTTCGCAACGAGAATGCAATTCGTCTTTGATCGTACGGAAAAGAAAGAAAAAAAAAAGAATATTATCTATATCCCGGATTCAATCGAACGACCGAACGTGGATTTCTTTGACCGAGCCTGGCCCCCCCTACCGATGCACCACCACACCACCCACTGCGTATGTATATAACTATGTCCCAATTGTTGCTTTTCACGCTTGTTGGACAAACATATGTCGATCGTGCCTTCCCTCAGTCGGTCGTCGACGCCTACAATCTCAAAACTCAACTGCGATGTTAAATTTTCAATCTCCAGGTACTTCAAGGACCAAACGCCCCTGAGACTTCCAATGGTGAAAACCATCACCCGATCTTCAAATTGTTTTGCACGATAACACCTTTTCGGGGAATGTTTATTTCGAGATTAAAAAAACAATTCGATGCGACAAATTTTATGCAAAAATTTTGAGGATATCGATCTAATTAGTTTTTTTTTTTTATCATTTCGAATTAACACTGTCATCGTTCGAACCGGTTTTCATTTTCATTTCAATATTCATTAAGTTATCAACGTTCGAACAAATGATTATACTTCTTTCAAATAAGATTTTTGTTTTTTGACACGTCTGGAAATTCCTCGAAAACAAACCATATTCCAAACTCTTCGGTCGTAAATTTTTGCCAAATTTTCGGCACATCGATTTTTGTTATTCTATTTCGTTTTTCCACTGAAAAAACTACCTTGGAGATGAAAAGCAAACGGATTTACATTTCGAGTTTTTTTCGAGTGGCAAATATATGTTTTTCCAATAAACTTGATGCTCGACGTTCCAGCAATCGTCGCCAAGATTCTCGAAACTTCAACGTGCTGCATTGAAAAAAAGGGAGCACCAAATATCGCGCATATAGACTCAAAAATTTTTGAATTTAAAAAGTCAACCGGGCAAATTCAATGTTTGCCTAACTTTCGTGTTTATCAATATTTATTGGTATAAATATAAATAATGTCATTTTCGTTTCAGTTATATTCTGTACAAAATTAATACGGTTTTCATATATTTTTTTTCTGTTTGGCAAATATTCAAATACGAAATTATTAAAAATGAAGTATTACAATTATTAAATGTAAATATGAATTATTATTAAATCTATATGTAGCTTGCCGATTAATAGTAATAAAAATAATTATTCGAATATCCGAGCATAAAACAAATGAAAATAATTTCGTTTAAAACAAAAAACAAAGCCAACGAGGCACACAGAGTATCGAGAGTTTTGACGAACGATTCTGGTGTTTCTCAATCCTTCGGGAGCACCATTAAAAAATCCCATAAATCTATCACGCACCTCTATTCTCTATCTCTCACACACTGACCTCGTTTAACCGTGTGGAGTCAAATCAAACGGAAAGAGTGAATTCGGAAGAAGCGCCCTTTGATTTCTCTTCACCTTCCCGCAATGATCGTTTGATTTTCGTGTTTGAAAAAATGGCAATCGTATAATTTTTCGTGGTCGAAAAAAAAAAAAAATGACAATCGTTTGATTTTCATGATCGAACGATCGTTCGAACTCCCTTCCACATTTCCATCCCATTGAATGTCCAATCCCGAAATCTCCTGGAAGAGCCATGTGACATGTAACCGGCCTGGGTTGTTGGTTGGTTCGCAGGATCAGAACGAGTCGGCGGCCATTCTCAAGATCAAGGAGAGCATGCAAGAGGAGGCCAAGAGGTTCGAGAAGGATTCGGATCAGCCGGACTATTTCATGCAATAACTCGTCCCCGTGTCGTTGGACCGTGCGACACCCGCGAACAAAGCTTACGCGGATTTGTGACCAAAAAAAAAAACAAGGAAAGCATGAAGATATTAAAAATGAACATACGCGTACAAAAAAAAACGAACACAAGAAGAATGGAGCAGCGGACAGTGATCAAAGGGCGGGCTCAGACGTAGGAGAATTAAACCCGAAAGTATACGTAGCTAAACGCTATGTAATCATGAAAAAAAAGGCAAGAATAATACACCGAGCTGGGAAAACGCGAGAGAGAAAATGTTGTACACGGTTGAGCGAAAAAAAAATGTTCCACTATCGCGCTCGCACTTCTTCCTGTATCGCGATCGATCCTCCCTCCGTATGTCAGTAATGTGAGTGCGTCGGGTGTCCGTTGGCGTCCACCCACGCTGGAACAACCCCGATTACGTCAATGGGCCATCATCGTCGAAGCTGATCGACTGGTGCGGCGAAACTTCGACGTGCAGCCACTACGGAACAATCGGGTGTTGGCTGGAAACGTGGCCTGGAAAAATCGTCTCTCCGGCGGTACGATCGTACGAGATAATGCGTTTCGTAAATTACGCGTCGCAACGAAAGAACAAATATAACAGCAGCAACGCGGAGATAAAGATAAATGTTTCGTTAATCCGCGGACCGGAAGTGACGGTTTCACGAGAGCGAAGTTGCGAGGCTCGAGTGCGCAAAGAATTTAGGTTTACGGAACACTGAATATGTCGGCGACGCGTTGAAAAAAAAAAACAATAAACTGGGATAAATGTGGAGTAACAAAAAAAACAAACAACGGGATGCCGAAAACTGTTCTGTACGGAATGAAAAATGATTTATTTTTCGTGACTATTTTTTTTTTTTTTTGTTGAATCTTTCGGAACATTTCGATTGGATTTTAATTTCGTGGCTGCCATTTCAATCACTCGCGAGGCACTCGAATTTTTTTATCTGGTATTGGAGAATCCGCATCGGTTTGATGTTCTGACTTCAAAAAGTTGGAATCACCGATACGTAGATTTTGACAAATTTCAGATTTTTCGTTCGCCTCGGTTCGGTTGAAAATTTATATTTGTTGGAATTTTTCGAATGCCTGGTGTCTAGTGACTCACTTGCTATGTTTAAACATATATGCAAGACGAGTATTCTAAAGTGGCCATCTTTTCTTTTCTTAAATGGGCATTTTTGTGGCTGCTGAAAATATCGATATACAGATTATTCGAAACTTCGAAAACGTATACAGCGTGATTCGGGGATTGGACGATTTTGCCAAGAAATTGAACTGGAAGACAAAACGATTTTACTGGATTGAAGATTATTAAATTTCGCGTACAGAACGCTCGTGTAAAACTTTTCGTGGTTCCGGTCATCGAGAAAAAAACGATCATGTGCGTGTCGAATTGGATGATTGGATTTTCATAGAAATCATATCATTTTTTACAACGTTTGTTCGGAATCTCGTAAATATACGGAATTCGATAATCTCCATTCTGCTGAACTCAAAATACAATTTTTTATTTTTTTTTCGCAGGTTATAAAACTTTTTACCAAAAACTGGTCACTAAAATATATTACGTGACTTCTTTTGATGAGTATTTGCAAAATCATGTCATCACATTTTTTCCAGTCACAAAATCTTCAGGGTTTTAAAAAAAGGGGATGACCACCTTATAATCGTCAGACTGTATGTTTTCACATATGTGAGCGTCCGTTATTACCTAGACACCACGGAGATCGATTTCGTTACGTCGGTCAAGAGAATAAAATCGCCCACGATATATCTCGAATCAACGATGCTCCAAAGAGCGAATGTTTTTTTCTCCTTCTATTGCGTCCCAGGACAGTGTTAAGCAGACGCGAAGGAACATTGTTGACGAAAATAATTTCGAGATAGAATTGAAGAGAGAAATACAGAGCGAGAGAGAGAGAGAGGGAAACGCGAAAAAATCAAGAATTCTTCACGTTACTGCGTGTCCCAGCGGTGATCGACCATTTCGTTTCGAATGACCCCTGGGAAAGGACATAGGATTCTCGGCCCTAAAATTCGAATCTGACCAGTTTCTCGTGCCAAGAATCGATCCTGTGAATCCTTGAGCGTAATTTTCTCTCTCTCTCTCTCTCTCTCTCTTTCGCCCTTTGTGTCTTTCTCGGATCTTCGAGATTCGAAAAACGAAAAAATGGCCAGTGTCTCTGAAGTAACGCCGTAGGATTGCGAATCCACGGGACAGTGAATGTAGAGAGGACATTAAATACCGCCGTGATACCGTTACGATCAAAATTCACGTACTAAAAGAATGACGAAAAAAAATAAAAATTGTTTTTTGCGACTTCAGTGAAACATGGGGGGGGGGGTGAACGTTTGTTTTTTCTTCACGAGTGTCGAAGAACACTCGCGGGAAATATTGCGAGTGCGATACGAGGAACAGTTGCTTCTCGATCTTTCGTCAATCACGAATTATTATTATTATCATTATTATAATTATGATTATTATTGTCATTGTTACGATAAAAGAATCATTCACGTGTGACAAAAAAAAGAAGAAGAAGAATCGTGAGACTCATCTCTATTATTATTAATATTATTATTACTAATTTTGATCGAGAACCGTGTAAATTATTCCAGGGCATTCGCGAAACAATTTAGGACGTGAAGTAGTGAATCGTTTTTTTTTTCTTTTTTTTTCTCGTTAATCGTTACGACGTATCGTTAATAAGGGGGCCAAAGATCGGTAGTCGATCGATCTGGAGAAAGAAAAATATCACTCGCTCGAACGCCAGTTGGATGCGGTATTTTTGTTCTTTTTTTTCTCTTCATCGACTAGAAAAATCCAAATACCAATAAATCATACCTCCCAATATTGGAGATCCTATCGTTGCGCGATCGTGTAAATTCTCTCTGCTCTCGTGATACGAGATGGAAATGAAAAAAAAAAAAGGTGGAGAGACGAAATCAGCAGACGATCGAGTGCGATTCAATCAATCCATATACTATTTATCTCGTTCGAAAGTGAAGGGGAAAGGGCAAGTGAACAGAAACGAAATGGAAAGGCAAAACGAAACAGCTGTACGAGGATGCACGAGAGGATAATGAGGGGAGTGAATCGAGAGATTAAGGGAGAGAGAGAGATAGAGAGAGAATGCCCCATCGTGCGCGAACAACACACGCAATTCGCTCTTCGTATTCACGCATAATTAATAACGACATAATTGTAGGTATCCTGTACGAGTATAGCGAACGTTAGCGTAATGAAAAAAAAAAATACAATTAATAATTATGAAAAAAAGAACAAAGTAAATAAATGTCATCTATCCTACCAAAAAAAAAGAAAACGAAAGAAAAAGATACATAAAAAAAACAACAACAAACGGCTCGTTCTTTCAAATTCATAGCCACTCACGTTTAGAGAGTAGCCGAAGATAAACTAATCAACAAAGAAGGTAAGTGATGAAAATTCATTTTTTCCAGTAATTATGACTTTTTGGCTCTGGGCAACCAACTTCCTCAACTTGCACAGTGATACATTCACCTATCTCCAATTGTTAGTCGCACAATACAGTCTTTGTCTCAATTGGAACATGACTAGCCATCGAGGTCTCCGATATTATTGTTCAAATTATTGTTAATTAATAATATATATATAATAATAATGAAACAGTGTTTTATAAAAATTATCACAGAGATTGTAATATTTAATTTCTGGTAGAGAAACGCTGCGTAAGGGAATTCGAGAAAATTATCAAAGCGATACCTAAAGAAAAGTAAAGCGAAAAAGGAGGGAGAAAAGAAAAAGAATATACACAGGATTTTTTAAGCTTAAGAAGGATGGGTTACGACAGAGAGGAATTAGTAATGTAAGTATAGTTTTTAAGGAAATGTTTTCTGGACCTGAAGGGTATATCCGAAATAAACTTCTACTACTACTACTACTGCTGCTATATTATTTAACTAAGTTTTGCCCGCAGCTTCGCTCTCATAGCAATCCTTTTTAACTTTATACCTTTTATTACAAATCTTTGAAATTCTCGGCTTTTCTCTACTATAATATGCATGTATTATACATGAAACCTTCCTCTTCAATCACTCTGTCTATTGAAGAAAATCGCATTAAAATTCGTTGCGTAGTTTGAAAGATCGAAGCGTAGAAATTGCGAGAAGCGACTTTGTTTTATACCATGTAAAGACAAAGAAGACAAAGAAAGATTTGTACTGTGTAAAGATAAAAATAATAATAAAATAATATGTATTACTATAATAAAATAATAGTATGAATAATATTAAGTAATAATATGTATATTAACATTGGACATTAAAATAATATATATTTATTTAATTATTCCTTTATTCCATGTATGGGTTTTTTACATATCTCCATTCTTGTTCTCCTCGCTGATTTTTCTCTTGTTCCATCTTTTTCCTGTCATTCCCTACCCGCACACTTCGCTAAGCTAACCTACCTACAATGGGCGGCTACAGCCGACTTAGCTACACTATACCGCATTTTCCGAGGTCACGGGGAAACTGTGGAAAACCCGTGCCGATATAGACGACTCTGTATTCGCCTGATTCTTTGGTGTACACACTTCGTATTGAAGTATCTCCTCCAAAGTCACGTCTAAACGGTCACCGCACCAAGTATCACAACCTGTATTCGATGCTGCTTATAGTGCTTAACTTCAGTGATCGCCCGAGCCACACTCCGAACGCCCAACCACCAGCGTCGGTTTTAAAATAATATATATTATTTTGTAATTATTTTTATTATTATTGTTCTTATATAATGAGCACACCTATTAAATGAGCTTTGATTCATTCCTTGTTCAATTTCTTTATCGAAATCAATTTATTTATTTCACTTCGAAATCAATTTATTTCTTCGCGTGAAAAAAATGTCAAGGATCCATCGAAGCTAATACCGTACTATCGGCACGAGTAAGCGCATTTCCAATCTTCTTCCAATGCAATATCTCGAACGTTGAAATTGTAGGATCGATCCTTTGGCACTGCATCGGTGATAATATAAATAGCAATCACGTACGGAGAAACGAGGACTACGTTGTAAATCGCGCGTTAAAAGTATTGGCAATCTTTCGAGGATTGAGACTGCAAGGACGAGAGGTACTTCCTCGCTCGAGGGTAACGATGTAGATTTGGCACGAGATGCACTAGGGTGTGAGAAATAATACGAGGGACGATGTCACTTTTAAAAATAATCGATCGATAAATTTGGCCACTTGATGGTTACTCAGGGATGAGTAAACAACGGATCGAGAGTTTCCCTGGCGCCATTATTTTTTTATTTTTATTATAGATAATAAATGGACGTAACATAATTATTTTTTATTTCGAAAATTGAACTTTGATGTTTTCTGTATATTAAAGAACTGGGAAAAAGTACTTCGCTCGCAGTGACACAATATTTTGTGTATAGAGTGCAATGGATCCTTTTTTTTTAACAATATACTGCATATACGTATATTAATAATAATTGATATTCGAAAGTCCAAGCGAGGATCATAATTAAAAAAAAATAGTAACACATAAAAATGTATATTTTTCTGTTGTGTTCAAAAGCTGAATCGGAGTAATTCATAAACATTTATTAAATCGAATGAACTGATTATTCAATTTGAAAATATTTTCTATTATATATGGTTCAATTCACAATGAGCAAAAATCAATTTATTCCGGTTTTCTACATAATTGTCACCTCCACATTATTTTTCACAATTTAATCATAGCGCGTGATTTTCTCGGACACGTTTGTACCGAAAATCCTATATTGTTCGTGAGAAATGCCAAAATCATTTTTCTTATTTTGCTTAATACAAATTTATATTAGTTATGAAAAATCCATTTATACATAAATATATAAAATGTATATTAGTTTGCTTAATGTAAATTTGTATTTTCTTAATAAAATTTGTTATTATTTATTTTTCAAATATCCTATTTCATTAATCGGCTTCTAGCGTTCGAATGAAAAAAAAAAAACTCTTTACGACGAACAGTTCATGAGCAGCGTTGAAGTACCGAGATGCGTGTTATACCCGTGTATATTCTTTGTTTCGTGCAGTCAGTAGGATCATACAGTTAATTATGACGGAAATAAACAAAAATCAAAAACGAACCTTTTCCCCCTCTAAATCGAGCGAAACCAGCGCGCGGATACGATCGACGCTAAAAAAAGAAGACGATTATCGTCGTATATATCCAAACGGGTTTATGTGTGTGTAAATACATAGCACGTGTATGTATGTATTCATCAACACACGTAGGGCAAAAAAGAGGATGAGGAATATGTAGAATGAGAGAGAAAGAGGGGACGAGCGTGCTTATCGTGCATCGTCTCGAATCACCTCGAACGCCCTCACCTCCTAGGGGCACCTTTGGAGATGCATCATGGGCGCAGATTCCCTTCCTCTTCCATCGAACCCTCGTACCAGCGTGTCGAAACAATGTCGTACCGCAAAACGTGTCCACCTCATAGATTCGACGTAGCCTATATGCATAGGACTTTTTGTGCGAAATTTCAAAAAATCGTTGATTTTAAATTGCCTCAATTTCCAATTTTTATCGTTCGAAATTTTGTACATTTTTTAATGTTCTAGTTTAGCGAAACAATTTTGTAATGCTTTATTTTCAGATTCATAATTATTCACTTTCATACAGGTTATTTAATTCGTCCATTTTTTTCACAAAAATTGCTTCGTTCTGTACGATTTTAAAAGTGAATTATATTATGTTATTTCTTATATTAACGAATAGATAAGGGGTGGTTACATTTTTAAAATCTCGAACTTTTTCAAAGATCTCGACAGTTGAGAAAAAGGTCAATATTTCGTTAACTTTGACATACGGAACAATAAATGCATTTTTTTTTCGAGCTCTATATTTTTTACACAACCTTATAAATTATTGAAAACTTCATTGAAACCGGAAATGAATGAAAAGTTTCCTAGCAGGTAATCATTTATAAAAAATGATTAGCTGCTCGACCATTAAAATAGAAAAGGTTAATCCTTAGTTGAAATTGAACAAAAAAGACTCAGAACTTTAAGTAAAAAATATTGTTGAATTTTTGTATGGCATAACAAAAAAATATATTTTTTAATTTTATCCTATTAGTTTTATCTTTGTTCCAATTCTTATAAATTGGAATTTGGATTACAAAAGTTGTTCGGTTCGGATACGAACAAGAATTTTTTTTTTTTTTAGTTGTTGCAACCAGAGTGACATGGAACGACCCGTATATGTATATGTGTCTCATACTCACACCGTGTCACAATAACGAAGTGTCGTCGTCGTCCAAGTTACTCGAGCCTTCTGTCGATCGCGGAGAATTTGCCGAACGCGACAACAACGGCTGACGTCCGCGAAAAAAGCACGTCGATGTGCCCTCTAGAGAGGACCATATAGAAATAGAACTCCTTTCCTCTCGTGTCCCTCAGACCGCGCCAAGTTTTGGCAATCTAATTTGCGTCTGCGAAATTGAACATCTCTGTGCGATGCAAAACAGCCAAAAATCATGTATCACGTGATCGATAGATTTGGTCAACATTTTTTCATTTTTTCTCATCACTTTTTCGGGCCCACAGACAGTAGCGATAGAAGGCCCAACTTGACAGAGTGAAGAAATTAATACGACTTGAAAAAAAATAATAAGAAAAAACATTGCTAAAATTTTTTAAATGTAAGAGCTAATTTTGCAAATTGAGATTTGCAAAGAAATTAAGATTATTTTTGTATAGTTTATTAATAACATATATTATTTCAAAAAAGAAAGTTTTTCAATGTAACATTATTATACAATAATTACTATTGTTACTAATTACATATTCATATATACATTTTGTGCAAAACATCGGTTTTTGGTAAATGATCCATTCGAGCATGAAATAGGTTTTTCTCGAAACTATCTTTTACTTTATATAAATGATAAATATTGTTAGATACTAAGCAATAGCAGCTATTCTTTATTTTTGATTCTTTAAATTAATTTGATCGTTTAATTAATCTTATTATTCTTTAAAAATGTAAGTTATTTAATATAAAACATTAAACAGTCTCGAATTATTGGACGTTGTAACCATTTCTAATATCTCTTTTCTTCTTCGTTCAAACAAAAATGTCAATGTGCTACGATGAATCTGGTATCACTATCTATCCCCTGTCTATCATGTATTTCGCATTAACATGATTAGATCCCGTCATTATTTCGCGATAGCGCGAACAGGGCCGGGATTTCGAGCCTGAAAGAACTAAGGATGAGCCACGAGGGTGGAGGGGGGAGGTGAGGCGCAGATGAGTCGTGATCAAAGGCCTCGAGTGGTGCTCTGCTTAATCACCTGATTTCATGAGACGCTTGATTCTCTTCTCACAACCTATCCCTTCACGTATATATATATATATATGTACACGATATACATATATGAGTCCATGCATTTCCACCAACTATATAGAAAAGCAAAATCGTATATAGTGAATTCTCGACTCTCTTTTCTCTCGAGAAGACTGACGTCATAGGAAGGAGATTGAAAGGGTTTGACCGTGTATAGGAAATCCCAAGTAAAATCAGACAAAACATTTACGAAAAATGTTTCGCAGCTCGACGAAAATTAAGAATTTTCGAGATACTTAAACTGGGAAAGTTGATTAATTATGAAAAAAAAGTTCGTTTCATCAGTGAATATTAGATATTTAAAGCAAGATTCTACTTTGTGCACTCAAAAAACAGACTATTTTTATGAATTTTTTATCGGATCATGCATAAGGGTTTTAAAGTAGGATTGTTTAGGCTTAATAGATACACTCTTGAAATACTTTTGAAAAAATATTATTTTATATATTTTATGTATTTTTAACATACAAAAACACCATTTGAATGTAACCCCTCGATTATTAAGTGGGTCTGCGCTGAAAAAAGAATAATTTTTAATTTTTAGGTTCAATCACTAGCAACCAAAATTTTTGATGTCGATGCAAAAATAACAAGTGGCGGAAAAGAGGAAGAAAAAATTACATGTTTTTTTACTGCCTTTTGGCCAACAAAGAAATAGTGAAAATAATTTTTTTTCATAATTTTAGTTTGTTGCTTAATCAGCGATGTCTAAACGATACAAAATGGCTTTCGACCATTCCAAAAGATCATTTCCTTGAAATTTCGCCTTTTTCGAGAGTAGAAACCTATCTTACAGAATTGGATTACTGTGATGATTCGAAAATCAGGTTCAATTGAAAAAAATAATTTTCAAGAAATTAAGAAGATGATTGAAGAATCGATTAGACATTTATTTATATGTACATAAACAAAGTTGTGTGCCACATTTTATAAAAGCATATTAATAATTTACTCTATAAACAATATCCTGAAGAACCTGTTCAACAATACGAAAAAGAAAAAATGATTTTTTTTACTGTAGTTGGCATCGCCTCAAAACACAGAAAATCTATCGACGAAAAATTTCCTTGCAAATCGAGTGTCTTAAAAATCGTTCCATATCGATAATTTTGAGTTTTCTAATTTGAGTACAACCTCTTTGTAGATGAAATTAAAGTTCGCAACGATACGGTGCATCGAAAATAGTTTATTATCAATATTTCTATTTTTTTTTTACTGAAATCGTAACGAAGATACCTCAATAATTATTGTGATAATCTATCATACAAAGCTGAACAAAAAAATTCGCAAAATAATGGAACTACGGGAATAAAGAAAATGAGAAAAAAAATGTCATTGGATTACAACGGTGCGAATTTCAAGTCCATCCTTATAGTCCACTTTGACATAAGTATACATCTGTATCCACAGTCCTTCCAACGAGATTGTTTTTTTTTTATTTTCAAATCAATCTCCATTATCAACGACATTTTCATTTTTTGTATAATTGTAAAATTATCAACGGGATTGAGGAAAGTAGCTGATTTGGCACGAAAACGCCCATGCACGATGAAAAGAAAATGGGCTTTTCGTAGGAAAGGGTGGTGGTGGTGGTACTAGTGGTTGCACTCTCCGTAGTCACGGGAATAGTCGAGTGGTAACTGGAAATACTCGAGGATAGCTGGAAATAAGTTGGTGCATCCCCTTAAAAGGGAACGGTGGGGGGTGCCAGGGAGGGGGGTGGGAGTGAGACTGCGAACTCTGCACGAGCATTTGGGGCTGCAGACGAGACTTCCTCTCTCCCTCTCTCTTTCGCTTTGCCTCTCCAGCTATCTTTGTCACTCCCACTCATTGTTTCGTTCTCGAAGTCCCTCGTGGGAGTAGAATCGACGAATGAGGCAAAGAAATCGGCAAAACGTGAGAGGCACCATTATCAAGTACAATGAAATCGACGAATAGAGCCAGGAATCATTTATCGAACGATTAAACATCGATAATCTAAGAAGAACAGCTTTTTGTACAATTTTGCAAATAATAATAATAACAAAACATTTTATCAAACTTACCGATTGTTTTACATGTTTTTCTTTTTATTGGAAAAAGAACGGTTTGCTTTCGATTTTACGATAATCACGTTCACCTGCTGACGTCATCGGTCCAAATAATACTGACGTAAATCTCTTCCCGGTTCCCCCAACCTTCTCCCTCTTTATCTATATCAGTTTCTCCACGTAGGAATTATATTTATGTATATGTTTGCTTTAAATACGTATAAAGTGATGTATATAAGAAAACTGATTCGAGGAGGGCAGATAAGTTCAAATAAAAGAAGTGTCTCTCACCTTTGGCCTCTCAACTACTCCCTCACCGATTAAAAAAAAAGGTCTTACATTTTTCAACGGAAAACTCGTTATTGACCCAGTTGTGAAGTCAGAATTTCCTTCAACCACTTTTTTTTGATGGAATTTTTATTTAAAAAAATTAGTTTTAAAAATTTGAAGTTTGTTACATCGATGTTTCATCGTTTTTAAATTATCATTGTCATTATCTCGATAATCGATCGAAATACGTTGAATGTCCAGGTTTTGGGTTAATCGTTGTTCCAGTTCACGTTCTCAATAGCAAAATTACGAATTCACTGGGAAATGCTTTTTATTCTACCACCGTACTCCTACTGGCTCTTGTTACGTCCTTCGGGACACTTAACAATTAGTGACGCATTGTACTCTTGACGTCATCGGAAACCGGCTTTTCTCATCGCGGTGTTCGGAATATCCACCGGAATTTCATACTGCAGAAAAGAGATTAGTACACGAAGAGGGATGAGGAGAATACGCCGGATCCCCGACACGATTAAACCACCTCGGAATTGAAGGTAAATCTGCCAGGGTCGTAACCCTGAGATTTTTCGTAGCGGACACATCGATGTAATCCTTCCATGAAAGAGCTCATTCAATTCCCATTCAATTCTTTTTATCTCTTTCAAAATGTACACGAATAAAAAAATTACTTCACCTCGTTCTCAATTTGATATTCCGAGTCTTTAAATAGAATCTCGACGTTTTTAAATACACAAAGTATTTACCAAAATCATAAAATGATCATAAATTCTAAAATGTTATTTATCTTAATATTTATTTTAGAATCCTAAATATTTGAAAAAGGTTAAATGATAAAATCCTCAAACAATTCTACGTACATTCTACAACGCTGAGTATTCTAAATCAATCATTCAATTTTATGGTATTAGTGATACCATTACTCTAAAATGTATAGTTATAATATTCTAGAACACACAAAAATTAATTTTGAGGATCTCAAAAAAAAATTATAGAATTTTCAAATCCTGCAATTCGAAAATTGAAAAAGAGTTCTCAAAACTTAATCTGGGAAATGCTCAGAAATTTGATTTTGAGTATTCTAAAATATACTGGGATTAATATTAAGGGTCCTAAAATGATTATAGAACTCTGAAAATTCGACAATCCAAAGATGTGAAAAGAATGCTCAAGTCCTAAAATTCTAAGAAAATCCATCATCGAAAAAAATCTTCTAAATTCTAAAATCCTAAAATATTTGCAATCCCAAAATTCTATAAAGTATCTGCAATCCCAAAACTCTACAAAGTATCTATAAACCGAAAATCCTAAAAACTATCTGCAATCCCACAATTCTAAAAACTATCTACAAACTCAAAATCCTAAAATAAATTGAATCGCTCTAAAAAGTGTGGAAAAAAGAAACATCAAAACTCCCAAACAAGTCTAAAAATGCTTTAAAAGCCAATTTTAATTCTGAAATTCTAAGAAAATACTAAAATCCTTCGGCGAAATGTTAAAACCTAAAAGTTCTAAACGTGCGTTTTTGATCATCCACCATTTTAACTTTGATTCCACCGAGGAATGCTTTTAAACGCGAAAGGGTGAAAACAATAAGGTACGTGCGGTCGTTAGGGTAGAAGGGATACAGTATGTTAAGGAGCATCACCATTAGCCCGACTGTACCTAACACATAGTGATGTCGAAGATGAAGACGACGACATTGTTGTCGCCCTGGTCGCTCGAGCCTCCTCTTCCACGAGTGCGGACGTCCACTCGACGATTCACCCTACCACCTTGTCATTCCCTTTTCCTCTCATTCGCGGCACAATTTTGAGGATCGATGTATCGAGCGCATGCAGCATCCTCTGTTCTAGTCTCGGCTGGTGTCCGCATCCGAACGCCTAGCCGTTTCTCGTTCCTCCTCTCCTTTAACACGCTAATTAAAAGGCTCTCCCGAAACTGAAAGCTCGAATACGCGTTTTGCTCGATTTTCTTTGAGGGACTACGAAAAATCAAACCTTCCGTGAAACATTTGCCGTTGATAGCCGGAAATCCCCTGCATTCCACGATCTTTTGGTACCTGAAAGATAGGTCGATTTTCTACTCACTTTTTCCGACCGGGTCAGTGGGTCGACGAGGTTAGAATTTTTCTCAGCATCGATACGTAATTCTGCAAACGATTCAGGCTTATTTAATTTTGTAAAGAATTTGGAAAATCACGATTAATACCGAACTTTTGAAGAAAACATTGATTTATGATTCCAGCGACTCTGTACAGTCGTCATGAACAAATGGACAACCATCAAAGAAAATAATAAATCGAACTGTTCTAAATAATCACTTCTTGAACAATTTTTAAAATTATTCCAATATTTCTTTTCGCCGATTAAAGTTAAAAATCCAGGTTAATTAACCGTGCAATAAAAAATACCTACATTTTTCAAATTCCAACGTTACGAACCCTAAACGCATTGTTGGATTACTTGGACTTTCGTATGAACTTTTCTTCATTAGCATCTTCGATAATCTTATATAACTTAATAAACCCAAACACGTATCTGTGCTCCGATATGCAGTTTATGGAGTGCATCCGGAGGAATAGAAGCGAACGGAAAAATGGGCGCCAAAATGTCCAGTCTGTTCGGAAATATCCAGCAGGAAGCTGGTACAAGTATACTCCCGTAGTGGCGGTGTACAAGTCCGGATATGTATACATATATATGAGAATACGATATACCCTCGAGGAGCGACGGTGTACCCAAGCCGAGCATTGAGATTACCGAAGCGACCAGAGGGAGCTCTCCACTTTCGGCGCATTCGTTTCGCTTCCGGTCTCACCAAACTCGTTTGGGTTACCGATCTCACCTTATTCTTCATTCCCTTTTCCATTATCCAAAAACTGAGTTTTCAAATATTAATTAGAAATCAAATTTGAATTCTACGAAACATTGAAAGTGTTCCAAGTTTTAGGCAACGTCATAAAATTTTATTCAGTTTAGGTTTTTGTATTGCGATTTTTCGTATAACTACGATTTTTTATTATTTTCTTTTCTCATTTTGTTGCTTAATTAACCATTTTTTATTGAATTCTGGTCAATAGTCGTATAAACAGTTCTCCACTAAGTAGATTTGGGTTACCAATTTTTGTTCTCCATTCTCTTTTCTATTATCCAAAATTTATGTAGCCAAATATTAATGAAGCGTTAAATAAGAATTTTACAACAAACTCAAAGTGTTTCAAGTGTTAGGCAACGTCATACCATTTTATTGACTCTGAATCTTCCTTTTTCGATTTTTTGTATGACAATACGATTTTTTACTGTTTTCTGGACATTGTTCTTTCGCTACTCAACCATATGTCAATTACATCTAACTTTGACGAACACGTGTACCTACAATCTGAATCAATAAATTCTGATTTACGAAAAAAAAAACACTTCGAACTATTTTTTAGTTATTTTTACTTTTTTTCCGAGTACTTTCTAGAGGGGTTGCAAAAATTGTGAAAAAAGGTGGATTAAGGTGAGAGATTCGTGGAAAGCGACGCAGAGTATTGCCGCATTGAGATACACATCGAGGATGGATAAAAGATTGAGGAATGGGAAGGCACGTGAATTGCACCAGGGATTACCGGCACTTCGTTTTTTTTGTTGCGCCAGCATGTACCGCGACGTATCCCGAGTTGCAAGGATCGATGATGCTTCCGGTTTCATCGTGTTTCCATTAATACACGTATACGAAAGAGGAAGTGAGGGATGATGATGATCAGGATGTGCACCCAGTCGTTTATTCCAGTCTCTTTCAGCCAAAAGTCGAATCCAAAAGTAACAATATACGTTATCACGTTCAACATTTAAACGAGACGTTACAAGTAACGTTAAAAATTATTTCACCACTTATAGAAAGTAATCAAGGGACAGGAAATTAAGTGTCGATCGTTTTCACAAGTTTTTGGAGTTGAAGAAGTACAAAGTCCAAAAATTGGTCGAATCGTGCTCCAATCAATGATCGATTAAAAAGTTGATGATGAAAAATGAAGATCGAGGGGGCTGAATTCGTCAGAAAGATTTTGGCGTCAGAGGCAGGTTGGCATTCGGTATCAAAAGAGGGTACGCTACCAGAAGGGTGGATTTGCGACGAAGACGAGAAGAAGCAGTAGAGGATTGTTAACAGGGGGTGCAACCCCCAGTTTTGCCGCGGCGTTACCACCAACGCTTTCTCAACTTCCCCTCGTTCTTTCCCTCTCTTTGCCCCCCTCCCTCTTTTTATCTCGGTCGCAACATCCCTCGCGCTTGTTCCACTCGTTCCACCGCCCCTCCCTCCCTTCTCACCCCCCTGTATCCAGCCTTGGAAACCTCCACTTTTTTTTTCTCATCCACCACCTTCCTCCTGCGTTGTCCTCCTCTTTGTAGCCTCCCCTTCGGCCTCATCGTCGACAGTCCCCCCTCTTTTCTTACCTCACTTCCATGGCCGCCCGAAACTCCCGAGTTTTTGCAACTTTGGCAAAATCAGTTGAACAAGAAGTTCAGTCGTACGGTACACGTCGCGGTCTCGTCATCTTCACTCGCGATTTTTCACGGACGTTAAATATTGTTGTTTCTTTCGTTTGGGTTTCTCCGATCGATGATCGTTTGTTTCCTCGTGGGCTATCAAAATAAAACGTGCCGAGACGGTTTCCAGATCATCTAAACGTTCGAGTTCATCGTCAACGACTAAACGATTTTTCATCGTTTAGTCGTTGTTTTTCGCAATTCGGATACCGGCAGAGATAGCGACCAGTTTTTCGAAACCTCATCGGCGATACTGACGAAAGGATTTGAATTTCAGTATCGATAGAAATGCTGTGAGGGATGCGAAGGAAATCACGCGGGATGACGGAGTCCCCAGTAAATCGTGGCGATCGTTTCGAATCGAGGGACGATCGTTATCCTTCGTTCCATCAACGGCAAACTCCGTTTCTTCGTTCGATTCTTCTTCTTCTACTCATTCTTCGTCTCCCCGACGACGCGTACGCCCAGTAAGCTTATCATTGTAGATTTCTCCACCGACTATTGGAAAACGGACTTGCCGAGATTAAACTCGCATTCACGATCCAACCAAGTTTGTAAAGAACGAACAAAAAAATGTCAAGAGATACACGGGCAGGAGGGGGGAGGTATAGAGGGGGTCAACCTAGAATTGACAAAGTGCTGCTTTTGAGAATATTTTTTCCGCTGCATCGCTATATACATTGATAAAAGCAGCTTTCGCATTGAAGACTCGTAGTTCTAGCGCAAACGGCAAATCGCTTCGTCACAAGCTAAAATAGTTAAACTTAGGGTAAAATAGTTGAAATAGGATAATCTAGTTGGCAATTAATCTTCGTTACTTTGTCAATCGAATTTGAGATAATTGAATAATAAATTCCAAAGTAAATCGGTCGGAGAGATTAGACGTTAGTAAATTGTATATTATTCTAGATGTTCAATTAGGGTCGTATCGAGAAGTTCACGAAATATTTCTCAGGATACAACGAACATTGCAGGCGAAGTTTGGAATTCTTCGATCTGCTGCCCGAAGATCCAAAGCTATACGACAAAATGAGACCCCCCAAAAAAGATGGCCAAGCGACGGTTGTTTATTTTCACGTAACTGTGATGGGCCTCGATTCAATCGACGAGACTTCGATGGTGCGATTTTTCATTCCTCGTTCAATTGAATTTGTCATGTTTTTTTTTTTCGAGATTTTTCGAAAGTTCGAGGAAAATCTCGATTATCGAACTTTCAGACGTACGCGGCTGATATATTCTTCGCTCAAACCTGGAAGGACAATAGACTGAGACTTCCGGAGAATATGACCTCAGAGTACAGGTATGCGATCGATAGGATCTAAAAAAATGTATTTTTTTTTTCATCGATCAATTTAATGAATCGATGTTTAAGGTTATTGGAGGTTGATTGGTTGAAGAACATGTGGAGACCGGATTCGTTCTTCAAAAACGCGAAATCGGTTACCTTCCAAACTATGACGATACCCAATCATTACTTGTGGCTTTACAAGGACAAAACCATACTTTACATGGTGAAGTACGTTGATGTCCTGGTTTTTTTAATACTAAAATCGACAGGTTCAGAGATTACTACCAAGTGATAATATTTTGTAGTCATTCCTGATTGGGATCCCTAATTCTTAATTCCAGACTTACTCTGAAGCTTTCGTGCGCTATGAATTTCCTCATTTATCCTCACGACACGCAGGAATGCAAGCTACAAATGGAAAGCTGTGAGTAAAAATATCATCCTATCATCGATATTAATTGGCTCGTTCGATCGAACGTTTTGATGACTCAAGGCAGTCATGGATTTATTTACTAGACATTTACAATGAACCATCTATAGAGGTAGTCCTTATCAATCAACTGATTCGTCATCAGTCAATGATCCTTTCATGATCAATTCACAGTTATTCTTGATCTCACTTTGTTTGAACTCAATATTTGATACCCTTTGAACCTCCATTTAGAATGGTCAATAATGAAATTGCTTGATTCACGAATCAATCAATTATCTTGTTTGATTGGTACAGCAGTCAATTATTTAGTTTTATTATGATAGCAGCCAATTGGAGTACGTATAATTAAGGGTCTACAATCGTGTTCATTCACAATCGACCTATCAGTCATAAAATAATTTATTCACGATCAATCAATTACTTTACTTTCAATAACTTCAATAACGTTCGTTCAATTTATGAACGTTCTATAAATTCAATCATATTCTATCAATTAATTCGCGTTTAATCAATTTAATCATGTGCAATTAATTAATTTACGTTCAACCAATTAAATCACGTTCAATAAATGAATTCACATTCAATTAATTTATTCGCGTCCTATTAATTCATTCATGTTTAATAAATTCATTTACGTTTCATCAATCCAATCATGTTCAATGAATGCACTCGTGTTCAATGAATTCATTTATTATTTAAATAATTCATTCACGAGTAACTCACATTAGACCATTCATGATCCAGTTCAGAGGAGCTTTCTATTGACAGCCTTGGAATTAAAGTTAAAAAATAAATAATCCATAGAATTATTGTTATTAATAAATCATTCAATGTTAATCCTGCTGGAATGCTACACTACTCAAGTGGGCTCCAAATAATCAATTATCAATCCAGTTTCTAACGACTCTGATATCCTTTTCCTAACGAAGCCTACAAATACTTCAATCCCATAATGACGAGCTGATAATTCATCCATCAAGAATCTTCATTAATCCGCGAATGCAAACTCGCTGAAAAGCTCGCCAGCTAAATATAGAACGGGCCTGGTTTAATTCTGTTTTCGTCATTGTGATCGGGAGAACTCAGGGATATTTTATCGTGGAGCATGCCTCGAATTCGAGGGTTTGATAACGTGGACAAAAAAATAGAGTAGAATCCTATGCAGGCGTGTACGAGAGAAAGAGAGATAGTGAGAAAGCGTGACGGGGGGTAGTTTTCGACTGAAGTGAAAGTCGATAAGCCTCGAATGAAAGATGAGGGTCTTGGGAAGCTGCATCATCATCTTGTGCTCGCCTGGCACGATCGTTCATATTATGCGACGTCGACGATGAAAACGAGGGAAATGATGTCGAGGTGTAGCGAGAGAACTAACGCTTCAACGTGCAATCAAAGAGTTCAATGTAGCTACTCTCACCATGCGGAAAAGTACATTTACATTCACGCGAAATCATGACGAATCGTTCCATTAAAAAATCTTTTACAATTTTGATAAGAACCAAATAGAAAATTGAAAAAAACAATAGTGAGAGAAAGAAGAAACAGAACAAAAGAGAAATCCGTCAACAGTGTCCCACACGACGGATGAAATGATCTTCCAGTGGGATCCTGATGTGCCCCTCGTTGTTGACGAGAACATCGAGCTGCCCCAGTTGCAGCTCATCAAGAATTACACAGCTGACTGCACCCAAGTTTATTCCACAGGTAATAACACCCACACAGTTTTCCGTGCTGGTTTTTTTTTACCTCCCTTTGATTCCCTCGTTGATGATGAACTCGTTACGCTCATTCGGCAAAGAATTTTTCGTGCACTTCTGATACCAGGGAGTGTTTGGTGAATTGGACCATCGAAACGTCCATTCTTTTCGTAAATGGATCCATTCAGGAAAAAAAATTTGTTGGGTTCGAAAGATACAAACATCGTGTCCAACCATAATATACATTTTACAATATCCCAACCTTCGAAATAATCGCCATATATCCGTATGTAAAATATTCAAAGCTAATGGCCCAACATTTTTGTTACCAGGTAATTTTACCTGCCTAGAAGTGATATTTATCTTGAAGCGACGTCTCGGATATTATCTCTTCCACACATACGTACCGACATGCCTGATCGTTATCATGTCCGTGAGTATCAGGCAAAGAAGGGTAATTATGTACTTTAACCCAAACAAACCCAAACAAACCCATAAAAAGTTATGGGGTTTTGATTTTTGAGGAAACATGTGATGAAATCGGGTGGGAATTTTCTGAATTTCTGAATTATCTGAATTCAGCTTCGTCCGACGAAAAATCATCATTTATAATCCAAATAAAAACTCGTATTCATGTGTTTTTTTAGGTTTGTTTGGGTACATGCGAGATATACGAAAATCGAGTCATTTTGCAAAAAAATGCACACCCCGTTTTATCGCGTGTTTCCGCGAACTTCAAAACCCCATAGCTTTTCATAGTTTTTATTGGGGTATGTTTGGGTACGGACGAGATATACGAAAATCGAGTCATTTTTTTTCAGAAAATTCACCTTCCATTTTATCACATATTTCCGCAAACTTCAAAACCCCATGAATTTTATGGGTTTGCTTGTTTGGTCAAAATCGAGTCATTTTTTTAGAAAATTCACGCCCCATTTTATCACATATTTCCGCTAACTTCAAAATCCTATCATTTTTATGGGAAGGTGGAATTTAGCTTCCCCCGACGGAATATCATAATTTATAACCTAATCACTGCGAAAAAGATAAAAAATAAATTTTGCACACAAAAAAGACAAATTTCGGAAAAGTCACTACCGTACATAATTATCCAAAAAAGTGTCGTTCAGTGTCAACTTTGCTTCCTAGCTAAAGTAGTCAATCAATGAGGAAGTATCCTACAATTGCTGACGATCGTTTCAGTGGGTATCCTTTTGGATAAAACCGGAAGCTGCCCCAGCCCGTGTAACGCTGGGGGTGACTTCTCTGCTGACCCTCTCGACCCAACACGCCAAAAGTCAAGCTTCCCTACCACCAGTCTCGTATCTCAAAGCCGTTGACGCTTTTATGTCCATCTGTACGATCTTCGTGTTCATGGCGTTGATGGAATATTGCTTGGTGAACATCGTACTCGGTGATTCCGATGCTCCAGCAGCTAAGCCACCACCGCCACCACCGCCAGCAGCTACCGCTGGTGCTCCAAACGAAACGACCAAACTCGACAAGATTTTCGACATAGCGACAAAGGTAACGCCTGGAATGAAGATATTAAAGTTCGGTGACCGTGCTTCTGTGCCTCCGCGAGTTCTCGAGCTCTTTGCGTAGCTCCTCTTCATTTCCGGTCGGACAATACGAAAGTATCTCTTTTCCGGTCCCACGTGTTTGGTCCTCGCCTTGATCAATAACTCAATCAATTTTGCTCTTGATTGATTCATTTGATAACTTTGAAATGCAAATAAATCCATATAAGTAATTTGATGGTTGTTTGATTAATTGGATTAATTGAATTCTTGGTTGGTTAATACGATAAATTTGATTCAGGATTCAGTAATTTGATCGTTGCTTAATTAATATAACAAATTTGATTCTGTATTCACTCTTTTTATAAATTTGATTACTAATTATCTCATTTGATTTGACATTTAATTAATCAATGCAATTTTGATTTTCCTTCGCGAGAATAGATCGAGAAAAAAAAAGTAAAAAGTTGAAAAGATGTACCTCATCAATTTTACGCTTCATTGATTGCAATTGCTTTAATTTCGGTTTCAATGCGCGTTTTTACGGAGGCCGACGATGCTGGCGACGCGAGCGATGATTCTCACTCCCCGACCATGAGCAAGGATAACGATATACCGATCGTATTTCCCGGAGGCACAGAAGTACCGAATCACGAGGGCGTTCAAGTTGTGATTGTTTTCAAGCAGGAGAACGCAATGCTGTTGTCTGGCCGATCGCAGAAATCGACAACCGGTCCACCCCCCGGACCAACGCTGGCGCAACGTCAGAGAATGCGCGCCCTTAACATCGATCGCTTCTCCCGGGTTTTCTTCCCGTTCCTCTTCGCCGTGCTCAACGTCACTTACTGGTGCATGTTCGCCAAATACATCTAAACCCTGGATATAAAAAACTAGTGATCGATCCAAAAGTGGCAGGAAGGGGGAGGGGCGAAATTAGCCAAGAATAAAAGAAAAAGATAAAAATGGCAAAAGTATCAAATTATAGATATATATAATTATCGTTCCGAAATTTTTCGAACGAAAAATCAAAAATTTTCGTATTTTGTAAATCGAAATACTCAATTTTTTCTTCAATTTTGGGATTAGTGGAAATTCAAAATTATTATAGATTTTTTTTCATGGGGAAATTACTTTTTTTTTTCATGGGGAAATACTTCAATTTTCGATTTCCTGATCGATATTCCAACCCTAATACAAAACTACAGCCCCAATTTTCGTGTTTTTCTTTAGATTCAATTTTTTCGCATTAAAAAAATGAGCAAACGTTGTTTAAATTCGTAATTAGTTCACAAATTTGTCAAATGAAAAACTGGAATAGAATAGTGGTTTTTTTCTTGGGGAGAAATTTCACTTCGAAATATTGAAACCCCCTGAAATGAAAAATTCGGTTTCGTACCCGATTGAAACTTCAACGAAAACTGAAGCCCCAAATTTCATGGTTTGTTCTGTTGATTTCATTCGTATCAGTAAAATGAGAAAAAATTGTTATTTAATTTATTGATTAGTCAAGATTCAAAATGATTTCTTTTTTTTCACTAGAGAGTAATTTCGCTTTGGAAGATTTAAAATTTCTGAGGAAAAGAAATGGTTTTCCCATTTTCTCATTGAGATTTTAACGTTAACTTCTTTTGTTAAACAAAATAAAAATGTGCAAACATTGTTTCTTTTAATTTCCTGATTAGTCGAGATCCGAAATGATTACGAATTTTTGTTCACAAGGGAGTAATATCACTTTGAAAAGTATCATCAACCCAGAAAGGAGGAAAATATTGCTGATAATTGATATCGAATAATTGATAATCGAATTCTGGCCATTGTACAGAAAAAATTTTCAGCTAGTAATTAAGAGAATAGCGAAGATGTGCGATCTCGTTCAACGAGGGAGGCACGCAACGTGAAAAAAAAAACGGATTAACGCTATTTTCTTTGTGTACACTCGAAATTGTGTATATGCCTCAAATGACGTCATAGAGTCATACATGTGTATCGTGATATTCTTTTTTTCACGTATTCCTGTAAGATTCGTAAATGGCGCAAGAAAATAAATTGGTCGTTTCGTTGAGCGATCAATAATTTGAATAAAAATTAAATTCAATTAAAAAAAAAAAAACGAGGATTCGTAATTCGATAGTCGAAGATTTGTGAACATAGAATGAGTTGAAATTTGCAGACGGACGTGCACGTCGTTGTGTCCATATTGCTTTCACGTAACCGTGATTTGTGAAATCGCGAAAGAAAAAAAAAATCGAATAATCGTCGCCAACCTCGCTTGGGCAGTCCTATACGATACGATAATTAATATTTATTGATATTGTACATCAGCCTGTACGTAGCGTTAAATTGTGCGTACTCGAGGAAGATCGAAGGAAGAAATAACGAATTGAATTTTATTCGTCGAAGGGATGATGAGAAATATAAATATTTATTGTAAAATTGGCCCAATGATCGATCTTGACTTGAACACTTTGTATACTTAAATATTAATAATTATAATGATAATAATTGTAATAATAAAACGTAACGATCATGAAATATGTCATAGAAATTGAATTTAAATTGATTGGTCGAAGCTTCTCAGCGGATCGACATCGACAATGGCAACGTTTACGTCACTAATTATAACGTTAATAATAAATACGTCAATGAAAGGAAAAATATTTGTATTTTTCTTCCATCGCGCCCTTTAGTGATTTTAAATATTAAGGTGGATGGATCCGATTTTTCTTGCGGTATTGAGCTGGATGGACCAACGAAAAAAAAAAGTTGGTCCAAACCGGAGAAATCACGGGTATACAAGTTTAAATCGTGGCGTATACATTCAGGCTTACAAATGCCTAATTTAAATATGAATTGACACTTTGAAACGTTAATTTTCCAATTTAAATAATAATCAGAATCGAATTTACGATTATTCATCATAAATTAAAATCGTAATAAATAAATAAATGAATAAATAATCAATACATTACTATCAATATTAATAATAATTAATTAATTAATTAACCGTGACAAATGAATCAATTAATATAATAAATAAAATAATAAGTAAATTATTCATCATAAATTAATAATCGTAAAATTACATTCACGATTATTAATAGAATTTTTTTTTAATTAGCCTTGGAATTGTCTTTTCATTTCACTCTTTTTTATTTGTCAGTTTCAGCGTAAATATGAACTCGGCGATTAATTATCCATTTTCTGGACAGAGTAGACTGTTGGGAGAATGAGTGATGGTCATGCGCAATTCGTCCTTCCGTTTCCGGTGTCCACGTATGTATATTTTTGCGGCTGTTGCAGCGTGGAATGTCGACAGTACAGAGGCAGAGGAGCGATGAGGAAAAGAGGAGGCATTGGATACTCTGCTATCGTAACCGGGGTTACCACGGAGATAGGCAACCCACGCTTCCCTCGCTTACTTCCTCCCGAGCCACACAATACTGAGGACAAAAATTTTCACCATGAATGGCTGAGCTACTAATATATATATATATATATATATATAATATTTTTTGTTTATTCCTAAGCCATTTTTCAGCTTTTATAATTTTTATTCCGGATTTTATTAATAAATAAACGCATAAGTTCCTTTTTTTTCAATTATTTATTTTCCAATTTCGAAATAAAATAGAAAACAAATAAATATTCCCTTCTTTTGATTTATTTCGTATTAAAAAATATAAAAAATAATTAACGATAAAAGAATTTCTTACTTTTCATTGATGAAAGTTCAATAATTGGGCTCGCTCGATCATTTTTATATTCCATTTTCATCGATCCAAAAAAATCTCAACCAAATCACTTTATTCGCCGGTCCAATGTAGTTGTAGATTTTTAGGCGACGTTTCGTGAGCGCCGTCGTAGTTGAAGAGATGGAAGATAGGGTCAACTGTGGTCCTCGTGATTGTGACCGGGTCAACAGACTTTGAGATATACTTACATCTATACGTACTTTTTTTCGAAATTCAAATTCTACGCCTATCGAAATGAAATCTTGTATCCGGGACAGTGGAGTTCAAATCTTGCTCCATAGATTCCACTTGTTACTTATTATTTTCAGGAATACGTATCTGGTTTTATAATTTTTGAAAAATCGTTCGATTAGTCGATAAATAAATCGATAAATTCTACAGTCGGTTAATTATGCAGATTAATAATAATACTTTTAATATTTCTACAGTAAATTTTTTACTGCTTTTAGAGTTGTTGTGTATTTAAAAAAAATGTTATTTTTACAATTTCTTCGTTACTTTCAATTATTGCTATAAAAAACAAATAAATTTTTCACGAACTTTGTTTTTACCTCGCGGTAAATTAATTGTATTCATTGATAATGCACTTTACATGTGTTACAAATTATTTTTTGAATAATTTACATAATTTCAAGTCACTTTTGCCTCTACTTTTTATTTTTATTTTCAAACTTCAAGCTGGGTTAAGCGAAATAATATTTTTGAAGTCAATTCATATTTTCTTTCGAAGGTTTACGCAGTAACTTCGAAATGCTTGAACTTTGAAATATATGTATTTCAAAATTCGTATTTTTGCATTTTGTTGTTTATTTACAAACTTATATTTTTTATATTATCAAACTCAAATTTTCGTAGGAAATACAAAAAAATTGAAGTAATGGACGGAAAGGCCTATCTCACGTGTAGCTAATATAATTGTTAACATAATTTCAATTATTTCTACTCAACTTTTAATTCTTTTTTAAATTTCATTTTTACATCTCAAATTAAATCAATTCGATCCACATTTCGACAGGAAATTCGTATTTGTTTTCTCATTTCCCGTGAACATCAATATTACTATTTTTTTTAATTCGTTGCTCATGTATAGCTGCATTATTTAATAAAATTCAACGACTCACGTGAGAATAAAAAAAATAGTAATATTGATATTCGTGGGATTTACCTCGAAGAAAGTACGAACAATTTGAACTGAGGAGGTTAGTCCTCATGTGTTAAAGATTATTTTCGATGAAATCTCGTAACTTCAGGATGATTGCTAAGCCGAAATACCCTGATATCTTTCTATCGGTACGTTCGATAAAAATTCGTAGATAAGGATTTGTCCATGGAATCGGTGTAAGTGAACGACCACTTCGGGTCTAGTTTACAAGGGAATGCACCAAGGGAGGAAAGAATGAAATGAGTAGAAGATAGTCTAGTATATACGAATGCAAGTGTGCTGCACGTGTGAACATAGATCGTTTACCATTCAACATACCGGGTGTGTCCCAAATCGTCCCAATTTTCTTCCCTCAAATCGGTAAATTTCATTGGCAAGTGAATTTGGAAGTGGAAAATAAAAAAAAAATGGAGATTTTCTCCACTTCGTTTCAACTCTCGAAGCATTATGGTCCACAATGGATTGAAATTTTTCACACGATACCTCGCCTCGATTTTTTTTTTCGCGTGAGCTTTCGGTCCCTCGCTCGATCGAGCTGAGATTTTGCCCAAACTTTTCTTTTAATATTTCAAGACAATCCCGAAAAAGATTTTTAAATGGGTTTTAAAATAGAATTTTGTTGGTGTTAGGGTTTGATCGGATTTGTTTGGGTTTAGTTGGAATGGTTTATGCCCGTTCAGGTTTGTTTGGGTTCGTTCCGCTTTTCGTTTTTGTAACTTCATTATTTTTTTTTTTTCAATTATCGTGACCAACAATATTTGGGAGGGAGGTGAGGTGCCATTCTGCAAGCTTTAAATAATGACCCGTTGCTCGTAGCCAATACTCGGAGCGATTACCGCTTGTTTGATTATTCGAATTTAACAATTTCGATTTTTTTTTTCGGATTTTTGTTCCCTCGTGGCTACGCCAATGAACGTTTGAATACATTACCGAAGTGCGAGTAGGACGAGATAGGAAAGGATTCAATCGTCAAGGGTACGCACGTAAAAGGGAAAAAGGGTGTACGTTGGAATTGAAAAAATGAAGATAAAAAAAAATAATGATAATTACCCCGACACCCTTTTTGCACGTGGCTCGGATATTCTCGTCGTCAGGCTCGCGAGGTCCTTATTCGGCTCGTATTTGCTTCGCTTTCAAGGCGAAGCTTTGTTGCAAATGCCAATGACCGAGGTTCTCTCTTTCTCGCTCTTTTTCTCCCTTTCTCTCTCACTCATCGCAATCCTTACGCATTCGAGTCTTCTCCAAGCCAAAATGAACGCAATTATTGATAATTCGACGCGCCTACTCCGTAATTTGAAAAAAACGTAATTTTCTCGATGCTCGAATCGTTTTTATCGTGTTTGCTGACGGCTCGTCGACGATTACGTAACGATCGAGATTCGCCACCGAAAAGACGAGATGGAATTAAAAAATAAAATTAAAATTAAAAAAAAACAAGAAATAAGAAAAAAAGATAGAAAAAGACAACGCTAGTGGTAACGAGATAAGTGAGAATTATTTCGTAAATGGGAATTATATTATAAAAAGGGAGAGATTACTTCGTGAATGGAACTTGGCATTTCGCTCATAAATGCCACGCACTGTGCGTAGGGAAATCATCGTTTATTCCTTCCACCAGCCACTCGACGATAAAGGGACGATAAACTCCCGTTACGAACACTACGACACATTTTTTATTTCACTTATATATCTTGCTTTATTGGCAGAAGGGCGTATCATGTGTATTTCGAGTCAAGGAATGAACGATTTTGAATTTGGGGGGCTTAACGAGTTGGGAGAGACGATAATTGAGAATCGCCTGGATTTTTAACGATCGCGAATCGAAATGATTTTTTTTTTTTTCAAATTTCAGTCGTTATAAAAATTGGGGAATAAAAAAGAACGAAAAATTAAGTTCGAATTCAAAAATTAAATTAAAAATAAAAAATTAAAATCAAATTAAAAAATTGAATTCAAATTCAAAAATTAAATTGATAATAAAAAATTAAAATCAAATTAAAAAATTGAATTCAAATTCCATTTTGAAAAAAAATTGAAAATAAATTTTCCAACGCGAACCGAATCCACATAAACGCTATGAATTCGTACATCCATCGCCAGAATTCATCCACAGAAATTGACATCTTAACTAAAGGTAGAAAGTGAAATTCCGAAAATTCGCCGAGATCGATGAGCCCAGTTGCGCCCTTTTAGTTGTTGAGAATCCAAACGCTCGCACCCCCCCCCCCTTCCTCAGCGAGCTCCGTTGAGCCAGAAAATCTTGGTCGACGCAAAACGCGGAGTGAGGTCAGCATACTGTTCTCGCACGGGCGACCCTTATGTACAAATCTTTGGGCTCCATGTGCGGCTCTCGGCAAGTTTTATGCGGAGCTTCAAACGTGACCGACGACCAACAATTTTATAACGAGTACGCGTACACCCACGCATGAATCTTCTACCACCCTCTAAACGGCTATTGCCCTCGATAATTGTTGCAGCCATTCGTGTTATTTTTTTTACTATAATTGTTCGAAAAATTCGCAATTAAATAAACTGTTGAAAAAAACCATTTTTCAATAGCGATTAATTACATGAAATCTTCAATTTCTTTCATTAGAAAATGTTTGTATTATTTATAATGTGGCACGTGAAAGAAATTTGTATTGTTCAAATTTCATCAATTTCATAAAAATTAAAAACATTTTTTCTAATTCACGAAATAATATCAAACGTTTTAATTCGTAAAATAAAATTAAATATTTTCCTTCATAGAAATACATTGAAAATATTTTTTTCATCGAATTAAATAGAACATTTTCATTCTTCTTTTTTCAACTTCAATTTAATTTTACGTAATTAGAATTCTTTTTTCTTATACAATGAAATTTCTAGTTGTAAGTTCTAATTTCGAACTGTACTGTACCATCAACTTTACAAAAATTAATGAATTTATTTAACAATCGATTATTGAAAAATTCATCTACCTAATTTATCATTCAAAAATTTACTAATGAGGTTAAGAGAACGGACCTTTAGACCATCAATTAATTCAACTATATAACTGATTATTAAAAGAGTAAGTAATTTGATCAAGAGACTAGATTTTTCTAAATTAATTAAATTAATTAAGTAAATGAATAATTAACAAATAATTAATTTGGTACAGTGATTAACAATGTAAAAATTAATTAATATCGTTGAATAATGAAATATTTTTAAAAAACCAACATTTGAGCGACGTAATAATTATTCAAAAAAATCGTTAATTTTTAACTGCGTAGTTACGCGTTTTTTTTTCATGGAGTAAATCGGAGCGTAGTTCTTCATTTACGCGCATTCCTCGGCTCCATCGATAAGTCAGTGCTCCGTTTGAGATTCTCTAGTCCAAACAGCTGTTTTGAGGAAGGGTGGAAAATAAATCTGGTGTCCCGTCTCGAGACATGTGGCCACATATTTCTTTCTCTTTCTACGACTTGGGTCTTCGTGAAATACGTCTTCGGTGGCTTGCTAGACCGTTCAAAGGGAAACCGAAGGAAGACCTTGTGTAAAAGAGGCTTTGCTCGTTCCCGGAAAACTATACCTGATCCTATAGTAGAGTGCCCTCACTCTTGCAGTGTGAAAAACGTGGAAAGTTTCCCCCAGCTATGTCCCACGCAATGAATCATCAGGAGAATTTTAAAAAATCATTGAAAAATCATTATTCATTGTTTTTGCAATTACGTTCAACTTTAACTTATCCAATGCTCTAAAATTCTTCATCTTCGCCCACTTCCATTTTTCTTAATCACTCATTCCCCCATTTTATAATCTCGAAAAAAGTGCAAAATTTATTAATACTATTATTAGTCAAATTTATTTTGGAGCTCAACAAATTTTTTCTTTGAACCAGCAATTAATTTCACTTTAAAATTGAACAATTGCAATTCGCAATTATTTTCGAAAACATATACCGATAAATATTTTTTCGAAAAAAAAAAGATATTGTTTTTCCAGAAGAAAAGAAGCCGGTAAAAGTGTTTCCTACCGTTAAACGTGTAAACGTAAAAAATTACGATTGATATTTAATTAAATTAATGAATAAATTCGCAATAAATTTCATTGTAACGAAGTTTTAATTAATATTCAATAAATACACACAAGAATAAACATAAACAAATAACTTTTATAAATTATCTCGTTATTGTATTGCGTTTCGACAAAGTTATCGTTACGATCAATTTCATTGCCGACAATATTATCGTTCCAACTGAATTTAATTTCAACAAAGTTATTATTGCAACTAAAACAAACTAAATTATTGTTACATCTAATTTAATACCAACAACGTTAATCACTCAATCGATTTCAACAATTCGAGGGAACAATTTTTCCTCATTGTCTCTTCCCAATTTTCTCCGCTGCCCGCAAGCCCAAAATTTGTTCTCAAAAAAATTATAATACTCCAAAATACATTTCGAACCCGCGGAATTATTTTTCTTTTTCCCAAACTCATTTTTGATTTGCGAGTTAAAAATAATACCAACCGAAAATTATTTTTGGTTTTTCTTTTTTCGTTATTTTTTTTCTGCTTTACAAGAAAGAAAAAAAAACTGTCTTTTCCCCGAGAAATGAAAAGCCGGTGGAAATGTGCTCGCAGTTCCGTAAGTTCACCCGCAGTATTTACAGTCCTGACAGAGAGAGAGAAAGAGATTTAATCCCGCCCACTACGGATATATATCTATACGTGTATACAGCTCGTAAAAGCATATAGATATATACGCTTTTACGTTTATATATATATATATATATATATATATATATATATATATATATATATTTAGGTGCCCCCGGAGTTCCCCGTGTTCCCCGTGACGACGAACTCGACCGGCAGTGCCGAGGAGAGCAGTGAGCAGCAGCAGTGTGTGCCGAGTGCTGCAGCCGCCGTCTGTCGAAGCACGGCACTCTCGCGAGTCCGTATAGCGAGTAAAGAGGCGCGTCCGACTCTCCGTCTTGGCGTTCGTTTCTCAACGATCTCGTTAACGTTTTCTTCGTTTTTTTTTTCCCTTTTTTTCTCTTTTCAAATTCTTGTCCCTCCCTCGTTTTGGCGAAAAAAAAATTTCGCGTGTTATTCATTCGCGTGGTGTTTGGCGCGATATAATCGTATTTATTTGTTTTCGTTTTTTTTCCTCGTCTTATTTTCTTTCGACTTTTTTTTTTTACATTACCGTTTCGCGCAACTTTTAACGAGGATTCGATGCGCGCATGATCGTCGAGTGCGAGCACCAGTTTTCGAGTGTTTTTTTTTAAATTATTTTTATGCTATTTTCATTGTTTGGGTTTGTCTTAATTGGCCACCGATCGAGAACGGAAAAACGAAGGGAATAGGAGACACGAGGTTTACGGACCGGAGAGTCTGCGAGGTAAGAGACCGAGGAGAGAGAATTGGTTTCTCTCGAGACACGAAGAGACAGACGCGCTCGCGGCTTCGCGCATGTACGGTCCCTCTGACTCTATCTTTGTCAGCCGCTTTACGAGGGTTCGAGGAACGCTGAGAGGTCCATTTCGTGATACTGATGTACATATGTACACATGTGCGCGCAGATACACACTTTTTTATACATGTGCGTGTGGGTGTGTGCACTTAAATACATATGTATATAACCTATATACATACATGCATACATGTATATATATGCATACAAAAATACGATAAATGCATATGCACAAATCCAAAATAAATATCTTCTTTACTCAATTACTTCATTTTTACTTATTTTTCTTAATTATTTCATTACATTTTACATCAATTCCAATATTAAAAAATATATTTTTAAATATATATATATATATATATATATATATATATATATATATATATATATATGCATTTACTTATACACACTCATATATTGTATTTTTGTATGCGTTTAGTAGGTAAACAAATATTTATACAGCTCACACAAAATTGTTGTTAATTACGCTTCACTATTTTCGTTTTAGTTTTTCCAAAATTTTTGTAGACGCACATTAAGCATATTTAGTATGAATAATCGAATACAATGATTCGATAATGCATTTTCTTTTTGTTTTCAAATTTATTATGTGAAAAACAACCAGGTGTACGAATATTTTGTTTTTTTTTTTCATTGTTTACTTTTCATAGTTAAATATTATTATAGAATATTATTACATGAATGTATACAATCGTACTGTGATCGAAATAGGACATCGTTAATAATTGACGAATTATCGTTGTCAAAGATACGGTGACATTACTGTGAAAAGTCATTTGGTTAAATTGATTTTTTCAATTAGTGGAAATTTGTTAAGGATTTGGTTACAAAAATTATGAAGAATCAATGAATTCGCGATTAAATATTTATAAAATGTTGGTTGGATGAAGTGAGTTTGAAAAAAGTTGTTTTCGCGATGTATCGAACGAGTTTTTATTAATGGTACAGCGTTTATCGCGACTGGATAAAAATAATGGTTTTGTTGAGATGGAATTTAATTCCAAGGAATGGAATTTAATTTCAATGTTGGATTTACATAAATTGGTGTAGAAATGAGTGTGCATCAGAAATGCAATTCGACAATGTCAATAAATTAGTAACTAGAGAGATTGATGCTTGATTAAGTGGTTTTTGGGATGGAATCGGACCGTGCAGAAATAATCGGACAGCGTTATTGACATTGAATAAAATGAATACTCGTGACATTGATAAATTTGTTGTGATTGATTTTGGCTAAAGGAAAAATATTGTTGAAACTAAATAATGAGGTTAAAATATATGCGAAGGTAAAGTGCGATTAAATAACATTTATAAATGAATAGCAAAAAAGATTTATTATTGAGATAGTTATTTTCTTCTATTAAATTATTGCAAGTAATAATAATCGTGTAGTAGAATAGTTTTTGAACGAAATAAATAAATTCGGTGCAATTTAATTTAATTCAAATGGCGATATCGTTCCAAAGAAATAAATACTTGTAAAAATAAATTCTATGCGAAAAATACTTCGATACCGAACGAAGAGAGAGGTATCGAATATAATTATTTATTAACCAATTATCGAACATTTGGAAAATGATGGAATGTAATTAGAAGAAATTTAAAAAAAAAAGTGAGTTCAGATAGTTTTCTGGGATTGGCAAAAATTCCTGTCGATTTAATCGAATGGCATTTAATTTGATGGGTTTAATCGATAAATTTCAATGCAGAAATGTTTGCCGAAACGAATTTCATTTCATTGATTTAAAAGATGAATTTCAATGGCGGAATGGTCGTTGTTGATAGAGGGCAGAATAGGAATGGCGATTGAAAGTTTTGAAATTCGAATGATTTGTCCAGATAAATGGCGTCGACGTTTTGAGCGAATTTCGACGGAGGCTGTAAAATACAGTGACGAAGAGGTCGGCGAACAAGAAAGGAAGAATAATACTCACCATGGCCCTTATTTTTCGTTATCGGACAGTCGCTCTGGCCTTACTCATTGTACTATTGACAGGTGAGTGAAAAAATGTCCCCCCGATATATTTATTCTTTGGATGAGCCATTTCACTCTATTCGACCAATCACGAAAAAGAATTACGATCGAATAATTCTTACACGAAAAAAACACAAATAAATTTATCGTCACTTGATTTTGTTCCAAATTTTTTGTGGTATCGAGACCGGCAACGACTCGTGGAACGATATTTCGATGAAGAAAAAAAAGAGAGAGACCCGAGATCCGGCAGAATCACGCACAGTGAAAAAAAAATGGTCTTTCCATCCTCGTTGTACCATCGTAACAAGAAGTGCCTTTATCCACGTCCGATTAGATACGAGACGACCCCCTGACCCGTGTCTTCCGTTCTGGAGAGCAGTAACACACACACTCTCTCTCTCTTTCTCTTTCTCTCCCACGATGAGTTTATTTCAGTACCCAAAAAACCATATAATGACCCATATGCTCCTAGCGACTGACGCGCCACGAGAAAAACGAGAGGAAAGTCACGTAGTGACTCCAACACCGACGTGAAATAATCACCAGGAAAAAAAATCGTCGTTTCACCCGGTTAGGACGAATCGTGAGTTCTCCTCGTGTGAGATATGAATTTCGACCACGTGATTCGTGAATTCTCGTGACAGAAGAGCAAAACAAATTATGAATTTTCTCACCTTTTCGATCTGTAGAAAAAAAGTGATTTTTTAATTGTTTATCGATATTTAGACTAGCGTTTTAGAAGAGCGTGTACGAGAACGTTTTTTCCTAGGAAACATTGGAGGATAGGTTCGAGCGCAAGCAGATAGGGGACACTAGTACCAACATGGTTTGTCCAGAAATCGGTAGATGTCGTTTAAGCGCGGTCACAGATGAACGTCTAGTATTCGCAAAACACTTGAGTCAAAGAATCGTCGGACCGCGATTACATGATTTTTTCGGACAAGTTTCCTTTTGTGCACTTTCTTTGACTAATCATAGATAGTCTAATCTAGGGGACTATGAAAAACCGGGTGGAGATGGATATGTGGGGCTGTTTCTAGATTACGTCTTGAAATTAGTGGAAATTATGTATTGGAGATGACAGGCAAGTATTAACAGCGGTGACGACTAGACCATTTGTTGATAATGAAGAAACACGGTTTATACAGCGTAGTATGTAATTCTATTCGACGTCCTTTCACGAATAATTTTTTAGCTTCATCGTATACGTTCTTATCGTAAATTGTAAAACATTATTTTGGTGTGTACGAATTGATCGTTAGTATGTAAACAGAACAGAACCGGAAGGTACAGTGAGAGTTAACCTTTAATTGACAGTTTGTTCGAGTTCCATTGTTTCCCAATGATAAAGATTGAATGGCGAGTTTCTTGGCGATCCCTCGAGCGTGTCGAGGGACACGTTGATCACGAAACTCAATTGCGGACGGGACCCCAGCACACTTCAATCGAGGAGGACACGCGACGAGCTTAATACATCGTGAATGAGATTATAGACTTTTTCTCGGTCTCGTATCACGCTAGCCCACATATGTTCTCGATGCATAAGGAGTGCCGTATAAATCGTCGCAAACATCCGCCTCGCTGATTTGATAGACTCGCAGTTATACTTTATTATTTCTTCGTTTAATGAAGTACATGTTCCTTCGTGCGTGTCTTGTATATCTTCGACGATACATTCGTAAGCTCGTTTAGACACTGAAATGGCTCTTCCGAGAATGCCGGGTCGTCGAGATTGCCTCGCTGTTTCCTGCTTCGTTTGCGAATACAGTTATCATCATTGTTCCATATCCGTGTGTAATGATTTCTATACGATTGATTTATATTTTTCATGCAGACTTCGCGGACGCGCAATATGGAAGGGATCAACGAGTTGCTGGCCGAGGTACGTCATTTTTTCAATTTCGAGTTTTTCGATTGTGATGAGGGGTGGTCTTACATATGGTCTGGAAACGACTGTCATTTTGCGGCCGGTTCTTGCAGCTTCACCTTTCCGCCGCCCGGTGCGCGTTGGAACGGAAATGTGTGCAAAGAGACAGTAATATCGCAAGGCTTTGACCTGTACACGGCGTGTGCGCTGTAGAGTACATTGTTTCGGCATAAATGTACTATTTCTTTTTCGTTACAAAATATCAAAGCGAATTAAATATTCGGAAAATCCAGTAAAATCGCAAATAATTTCTCGTTAATATGAAAAAATTGATAAATGCTTAAAAGTTAAATCAAATCATCGTTTTAACCGCATTTCATTGTTAATCGGTACTTTGGCTATTCATTTTTTTTTTGTCTACCCATTCACGATTTTTAACTGATATACACATAATGCCTATACAACAAACCAGTTTATGATCGGCTTATGAAACTTTGAGTAGCACCGTATCATGGTAGCGATCCGAAGTAGAAGTTTGGACATTAAATGCCTCAGTAGACAGCTTTAGAATTCGACTGACGTTTCTAGGCATGTAAGATCGGGAAGGATTTTAGAAAACGTACACAATTTACATAACCTCTCAAATGTTGGAATGCACATTTCCCCTAAAATATTGATTTTGGAGAAACTGAATATCATACTTCATGGAATTCATAGACAGAGCTTCGTGATTCGCATTGATGTGAAGTAGATACTGTACCACGTGACATATCAGTACACGAGACATACATTTCCTTAACCGAGATGTTTTAAAGCTGAATAAGTTTTAACGTGAAATAAAATCATATGGCTCCACGCTTAAGAATTCCACAAAGCCTGATACTCAGTTTTTACTAAAAGCATCATCCAACAATGCGAAAACTGGGGTCGACAAATTTTGAGGTTATATGGATTGTCTACATGTCTTTAGAGCAGGAAGACCATTTTCAAGGTCGAAAATTATGGGTTTCTTATGATCTTGTTTTTCATAGCATAAACAGATATTTGGATCTTTAGATGTGTTTTGTTTCATATTTCAACTGTTCAAAAACATATATACACTTTGTTAAATGTGAATTGTCCACCATCTACATGAATGTTGAGAAGATTTTTAAAAAATTGCCGCACTGTTGGAGTCTTCCCTCATGCCGTACTTGTGTGGAAAAAAAATTAAAATTATTTTTTAAGATAATATCCATACGCTGTCGGTGAACCAGGATTTTTGAAATATGTGCAAAATTCAGGAAATGGCATCTTAACAAAGTAAATTTTGTGATTTTTCATGAAATTTTTCCTATATTTAGAGGCAAAAGCAGGTTTTGTTTTTAGAATCCAAAATAATATGTAGGTTCACCAACAAAATACTGATGCAACAAAAATGTATGACACATTTAATCACAATCGGTAGAATAGTTTCTGGGTAATCATTTCAGTGCTTGAGAAAAACATAGTTTTGAGAAAAATGTGATCAAAGTCGTGTAGCTCTGTTTCCTCAGCACGAACGCTCTTGGCATCTTTTTACAAAAACAACAATAATTCTTGGAATTTCTATGTAAAAATTGGACACAATATTCTCAAGAAATTGAACTATTGAAATTTATCGAAAAAAAAATCGATTTTATCAAATTTGTAAATGATCTTCCTGTCTTAAGGAAACTTGCAGTGAAATTTCCCTGCGACATCCACATGTGAGTCCTAGATGAAAGATTGAGGAATGTTGCAGGTCCAAAAGCAAAGAGAAAACACCCATGCGAGCAAGGATCCTGTTATCCTGCGACAGGGGATCTTTTGATCGGAAGAAAGCATCATTTGAAGGCATCTTCCACTTGTGGTCTGAAAGGACCTGAGCGTTACTGTATTGTATCGCATCTGAAGGATCGAAAGAAATGTTTCTTCTGCGACGCCTCTCAGCCGAGGCAGCAACACAACATAACGAACATTGTCAGTGGGTGAGTCGCTAAGAAAATTGCTAAAAATCAGATACTTATCTCAGGGAACTTTTCTTCTCCCGTCTTGTGTCCGATCATTTTTCTTCAATCCCTCCATTGTTGATATGTCTTGTTTATTACAGATCGGGCAGAAATACCTGGTGGCAGGCTGAGAACGGTGTTGAAAACGTGACGATAACGTTAGACCTCGAGGCTGAGTTCCACTTCACTCACATGATCATCCGATTCCACACATTCAGACCGGCTGCTATGTTGATCGAGCGGTCGCATGACTTTGGCAAGACATGGCAGGTCTATCGTTACTTCGCGCATGATTGCGAGCAATCGTTTCCAGGCGTACCAACCTATGGGTTGAAGAAATTGACAGATGTCATTTGTGACTCGCATTACTCGAATGTAGCACCTTCGGAAGGTGGCGAAGTTATATTCCGTGTATTACCGCCCAATCTTCAATCCGTCATTGATAATCCTTATTCCAAGGAAGTACAAAATCTCATGAAAGTGACTAACCTGCGCATCAAGTTCGTAAGACTCCATACCTTGGGCGACGATCTACTAGATGATCGCCCGGAGAATCGCGAGAAGTATTACTACGCCGTCACGGATATGGTGATAAGAGGCTCCTGCTCCTGTTACGGTCACGCTTCGGCTTGCCTGGAACTTCCGGGAGTGCAGAATGAGGAAGAAATGGTGCACGGTCGTTGCGAGTGTACTCACAACACCAAAGGTCTCAATTGCGAAAATTGCCAGGACATGTTCAACGATGGCCCGTGGAAGCCAGCCGTGGGAAAACAGACAAACGCTTGCCGTCCTTGCAACTGTAACAATCATGCAACGTCTTGTCACTTCGACGAGGCCGTTTACGAAAAATCGGGACGAGTCTCCGGTGGCGTTTGCGACGATTGTCAGCACAACACGAGAGGCCGGAATTGCGAGCAATGCAAACCGTTTTACTATCACGACGTGCGAAGGAACATCACCGATCCTGATGCCTGCACACGTGAGATTCTACCGCTTTATCTTCTTTCCTCCTGTACAATGCAATACCGCTATTTTTACACTTTGGATTTCTTCAGCTTGCGATTGCGATCCCACCGGTTCACTGGATGACGGAATTTGCGACTCGAGGACCGATGTTCTCAGTGGTGAAGTATCCGGTCGTTGTCACTGCAAGAAGAACGTGGAGGGTCGTCGGTGTGACGTTTGCAAAAATGGATTTTGGAACTTCAGCAGCGACAATCCGGACGGCTGCGAACGTAGGCAAAATTTCAATCGAATCACATCCTTTATCTGTTTTCAACAGTCCATAATCATACCGGTTACAATCGATCCATTTATCAACTTTGGATCTTAATATCTTTAAATTGTCATTACGTTTTATTCAATTTCAGTCTTACAATTTGAATTTTGTATTTTTTTTTTCGATCGAATTTTACATTCTATGCGAATTTTCCTGATGCCTGCAGCCTGCACTTGTAGTCCTCTTGGGACCATCGACAATCAAGGCTGCAACGCTATAACGGGCGAATGTACGTGCAAGCGTTACGTAACCGCGCGTGACTGCAATCAGTGCCTACCGGAATATTGGGGGCTGAGTGACGATCACGATGGCTGCAAGCCTTGCGACTGTGATCCTGGTGGTTCGTACGACGCCACCTGTGACGTGGTAACCGGAAAGTGTCGTTGCCGACCTCACGTTACCGGAAGAACTTGCGACCAACCAGAGCAGAGTTTCTACACCGGAGCTTTGGACTTTTTGATCTACGAGGGTGAACTGACCAGGGCTAGTGAAGTAAGCCTTCAAATTCATCCGCTGGTAGAAATGTTTCTTCCCGATTTCTCATATTTTCTCCATTTTCCCCGGATTCAGAGAAAATCGGGAAAAAATGAGAAATATTAATCTTGAAATATACCGATTTTCCCTAATATTCCTCATTTTTCTGCATTATTCCGATTTTCTCATTTTAGTTCCGAAAATTTCCCATTATTTTCTAGCCTTTTAAAGGGAATGACGAACACGTTCCTAGCCACATCAAAATTTCAAAATCTAATTTCTCCCACACTATTCAACCGCTTTGAATGAAACTTATTGTGTATATGCAGGACGCTTGCTCTGAGAGGAACATGCTCGGCATTTACAAAAATTTTGAAAATCATTGTGCAGGTTGTGGTTACCATGGGAGCAATTGCGAGCGATCCATCGTATTGCACTTTTCCAAATTTCCCGAGCATAAGCCTCTCAAGCGGCCAAAAGTACACATTTTGAGCTTTGCTTCATCTATTTTGATGAAGAAATAGCGGAGAAATTAGTTTTCGAAATTTTTCACATAAATGTACCACCAGAGCTCAAAATCTTATCGACCATCAAGAAAATTCAGTTAAACGATTTTCCCACTGGCGGCGCAGCGGCTCGCATTCTCCGTTCTTACCGACTGCGCTTGCATCCTTCGGAAAAATCTATATACTTTTTGACTTGGCACTTGTCACTTGTTCTCTGCGCTAAGTCGTAACCTCCGTCGCTACGATAGCTACCGTAATCTGCAGCAGGGAAAAATGTCCAAAAAGTATTCTAGAATGGGTTTTTCCCATTTTCCCAGTCTAAT